>JANHZT010002418.1:106887-123316 GCA_032468215.1 Stegonotus admiraltiensis
AATAAAATAAATAAATAAATTACCCTAATTAGGTCACACACACACACACACACACACACACGAAGATACTTACAATTTTATGCGGGAGAAAACCCGAACAACCAGAGACCTACATACAAACACCTGCGAAAACCTCAGAAAACATATATATATATATATATATATATTAACTGTACACACACACACACACACACACACACACACACATATGGTATAAATTTGGTATAAAATGGTTTGTCGTGAATGTGACTGCTTGAGGGCTCCTGGATTGGAGTTGAAAGGCGAAAGGGAAGCAGTATGCTCCCTCCCATATTGGGGTAGACTAGATGCTTCGACAGAAAAACACTCAAGCCTATAAAGGGAGGAGAACTTGTGGCTCAGAGTTTAATACAATTGCCTAATATGCAGGCAGCTCAAGTTCAATCCGAGTAAGGGTATGGCTAGCTGATGAGAGCTAAATAGCTTGAAATAAATCTATACTAGTCTCTCTTTATATATGTATAACAAAAATTATTTGCTTAATATGGAGTGAGGCAGGACTCATTTCTGACCCATTTTCATCAGTTCCCTAATTTCTGCCTTACATAAATCTGACTTCTCCAAAGACAGCTACAAATCCAAACAATCTCAGCTCTGGAATTTATGGTGATATTCTGATTTTTAATTTAAGAGCCTTATATAGAGCTCTTAGAAATATGCACTAACCCAGCATTCCCCAAACTTTCTGGGTTGGTGGCCCAGCATGGAGTGAGGATGGTTTTTAGCAAAGGGCAGACATGCACACATGCATGTGTGAGCACAGCGTCATTTGTGTGAGTGGTGGCTATGTGCACCTACCACTCATGTGAATGGACCTGTGAGCACCGGTGCTCACTGCTCACATGAATAGGGCTACAAGTGCCAGCACCCCCAACTCACACAAGTTGGGCTGTGAGCAACGGCACCCACTGCTCATGTGAGTCGGGCTGTGTGAACAAGTGCCACTCATGCAGCCCAGTTGTGAATAGCCCATGGCTCAGTAGTGGGCTGTGGTCCACAGTTTGGGGACCCCTGCATTAATCTGTCAAGGGGGAAATTTTGAAACAAATTGTTTACATTAATTAAAAATCAATATTCTAGTCTTCAGAAGTTATTATAAAAAATAATTGGCAAAGTAATGAGCAACATATTGAGTAGACCAACTTTTGCAAACATTTGAGCATTGTCTTTCAATTTAATAGTTCCTGAAGATACCATTGAACCTACATATCACATGAGGCTGAGCAAATCTGCCTCCTTTTCTGCTTCTTTGCTACCTGCTGACACAAAACATAAAAATAATACTTTAGATAGCTAGACAATAAGTTGTTTGGATTTAAATTTGCACTAAATTTATTTATTTATTTATTTATTTATTTATTTATTTATTTATTTATTTATTTATTATTTAAATTTGTATACTGCCAGTGAACAGTCAGATAAATACATATAATACAAAAATTAAAACCATATTAAAAATATTAAATAGGTTGGCCCAAAATTTAAGACCCCACAAAACAAATGTAAAACCCCAGATTAAAACACTTCCAAAAGGTTAGGCCAAGCCGGCTAAGTGGAACAGATGTGTCTTCAGGGCCCGACGGAAGGTCCAGAGATCCGGGATTGTGCGAATCTCTGGGGGCAGATCGTTCCAGAGGGCAGGGGTGGCCACAGAGAAGGCTCTCCCCCTGTGGGTCACCGGCCAACATTGTTTGGCCGATGGTACCCTGAGGAGCCCCTCTCTGTGGGAGCGAACTGGCCAGTGGGAGGTTATCGGCGGCAGAAGGCAGTCTTGTAAATAACCAGGTCCTAAGCCATGGAGCGCTTTAAAGATGGTCACTAACACCTTGAAGAGCACCCTGAAGACCACAGGAAGCCAGTGCAGCTCATGCAGGAGAGGTGTCACATGGGAGCACCTCATCGCTCCCGTAATCCCCTGCACGACCGCATTCTGGACCAACTGGAGCCTCTGGTGCACCTCAAGGGGATCCCCATGTAGAGAGTGTTACAATAGTGCAGGCGGGACTATTGTTACTCTTCATTGGGGTGAGTTGTTCATGTTTTAATTTTTAATTTATATTTTGTACTGAAGTATTTTATGTTTAGTTCATCTTTGATCATCATAATAGGAAATTGAGCTGTTGATTTGTGGGCCCTCCTGGACCTGCAATTCCTAATGAACAGCAGAAGGTTCACCCAGCTTTGGCTGCTGTACTAGTAATGACTCTACCTGGACTACAATGTCTTGACCTCAGTAACTCATGTCTTCCTCACCACCTGTCTGAAATACTGCAATGTACTGTATGTGAGGCTGCCTTTGGAGAGACTATAAGGTCTTGCCTCTCCAATCTTCCCAAGAAAGCAGGACTCTTGAAACTGTAGTTGTTCCAAAAGGAGCTTTTATTGAAAGGTTTGTGATAACAAAAGATCTAGGCAAGAACTGAAGGTTCTCACTTAAAACCAGCTATTTAAAGCAATGCTAACCAAACCCCTTCCACACTACATCATTGCAGGGAAACAGAAACTTGATCTAGAGATTAACACAGTAATGCAGGAAACAGAAACAGAAACTTCATATACCAATCACTCCACTCCTCCCACCTTCCTTCCACCAAAATGCCAGCATCCCTGTAGAAACATCTGGGACCTGACAGAGACCTTACTTCTACAAAATATGGCAACAATATTATTGGCAGGTGAGCTCCAGCAA
Source organism: Stegonotus admiraltiensis (assembly GCA_032468215.1). Classification (NCBI taxonomy): domain Eukaryota; kingdom Metazoa; phylum Chordata; class Lepidosauria; order Squamata; family Colubridae; genus Stegonotus; species Stegonotus admiraltiensis. Next base: position 109,616 of record JANHZT010002418.1, read on the forward strand.
TGAAGAATTACACCTATACTACATCTATACTACAGATATAAAATGGTATTATAACTGTAGTATAGGTGTAAAAACTTTATTATAACTATAAACGTAAAGGTTCCCCTCACACATATGTGCTAGTCATTCCCAACTCTAGGGGGAAGTGCTCATCTCCATTTCAAAGCCAAAGAGCCAGCGCTGTCCGAAGACGTCTCCATGGCCATGTGGCTGGCATGACTAAACACCAAAGGTGCACAGAACGCTGTTACCTTCCCACAAAAGGTGGTCCCTATTTTTCGATTTGCATTTTTTACGTGCTTTTGAACGGCTAGATTGGCAGAGCTGGGACAAGTAACGGGAGCTCACCCCGTTACGTGGCACTAGGGATTCGAACCGCTGAACTGCCGACCTTTCGATCAACAAGCCCAGCGTCTTAGCCACTGAGTCATCGCGTGCCCTTATTATTATTATCACTGTACTCCAGTTATATTATTACAGCTTGCCAGTGGGTCTTCCATCTCAATTTCAAGTGCTATTCATCATCTTTAGGGCCATAAATGGTGTGGAACTTGGACATATCAGTCAACACCTTGGCATAAGCAAATCTATCAATCTGGCCAAGTTCCCAAGAGAGTGCCTGCTGGAACTTCCGTTCCTTCATGAAGCTTGCAAGGAATGAATGAGACAGCTAGCCTGTTTTGTAATAACTCCCATTTTACAGAGTACTCTACCCACCACCACCAAGTACAGGCAGTTCCCACTTTACTGCAATTCCATAAATAGGTTAAGACTGTTGCATTTCCATGAACTTTAAGTCCCAGCTGGCTGAGTGTAGGCAGCTAACTTGGATTTTATCTGAGAGTTATTTTGGCTTTCTGTAATTATTTCTGATTGTTCTGGATTTAGTTATTCATTGGTTTTTTTCCCCTTTCTTTTTTCTCTTTTTTAATTTTTAGTACTATGGAATTATTATTTTATTTTATTTTTTTTATTTATTAAATGTGTTTGCTGTCCATCTCACCTGAGGCTTATATTTACCATGAATAAATACTTTAGCTTTCACACAGAACTGTGCAATGTTATTGATGACTTTTGTGCGTTTACTGATCACAGTGAACCATACATCTTCTAATATTTGCTGCAAGAGGTTGTATAAATAGATAAATGTCCTTACATGATAACGAGTACCTACATGTACATGTTTACATGTCCCAGAAGCTTTATTTTACTGACTCCTAATCCAATGTCAGAATGTTGCAAAACTTATCTTTCAGGAGTGCCAAGACATTAAACTACGCTGAAGAAATCTTTGATTTATAGAGGGAAATTTGAGCAAGCAGTTAGCTGCTGTCTGACCTTTTCAAGAATTATTCATTCAGATTTTTCTGGAAATAAGTATTAAATAACCATTTCCTACTTTAACTCGCTCAAATCCCAACAGCGGGGTGAAATCCAGCAGGTTCTGACAGGTTCTCAAGAACCGGTAGCGGAAATTTTGAGTAGTTCGGAGAACCGGCAAATACCACCTCTGGCTGGCCACAGAGTAGGGTGGGAATGGAGATTTTGCAATATCCTTCCCCCCAAGAATGGGGAGGGAATGGGGATTTGCAGTATCCTTCCCCTGCCATGCCTACCAAGCCACGCCCACAGAGCCAGTAGTAAAAAAAATGGATTTCACCACTGCCCAAAGGCAAATTAAGAAGAAAGGCCACCATTGCATGTACACGCTCCTCAGTAACACCCTTTTTTCAGCATTTTTTGAATCTATCCCAAAAAATGTTAAATTTGCCGGGGATATAAAGTAGAAATATTAATTTAAACCTGTACTTGAAATGATTAATTTCATAAGCAGCATGTAGACTTTTTATGTGAAATAAAAAGTGTCATGTAACTAATTAGTAGCACTTTAGTTATTAAGTATTTTAGAAAAGAAAGAAGCTTCTAATGGTTTATTGTTTTCCCATTAAATCAGAACAACATGTTCTTTCATGCTTAGAATTCTTCATATGTAAGAAACTACTTTGAATCTGGATTAATTTTGAAGCAAATTGGGCTGGTTCCATTCATCACTAAAGCAGAAATAGAAAGTCATTGATGGTATTTTACAAATAATATCTCTGTTCATCATCTAAGTTACAGGAACCAATTCTTATCTGTTCTATTCTCAGAACAATGTGGGTACAAATGGAGGTGAGGCAGGCAACAGTTAACAGCTCTTTATTAGCTAACAAGGACAATCAACATATTGAACTAACTACCATGATCGAGCGTCTTTTCTAGCGCTGACAGCTCTTTTATACCGGAGCTGTCAGCGGCTCAGCCAATCTGCATTCTCTGTTCTCCCGCCAGTTGCTGACTGGCTGGCGGACCAATGAGCTGTGCGTCTTCATCATGCATACATCGGCAGGATGTAACATTATCCCTCTTGCATTCACATTTATATACATTTATATAATCAATCCTTCCACACAAGAATGATGCACGCACACACATGCAAATTATTGACTGCAAAAGTTTTTGCTAAAATGAATTTGGCAATACAGTCAAAGATGAAGTCTTCACTCATTCCTTTCTATTCCCTTGATTCAGTTATCTCTTTTCTCGTAACTGATCTTTAAAGAGGGTCGTATATTAATCAAGAATCAAGTACCAACCATCATTTGGATGTTATCCCAGAATCTACGTGATTCATCTTATAAGACATTACAAAACAATGAATTTAAATAAAAGTTCTTAATCATTAATGTAAATGTTTCTTCACTGAAAGGTTGATTTCTTATCACAAAAGAATTATAGATTAGAAGGGGAAAAAAACATTTGGGAGCTAAATTCCTGTGTACGTTTATTAAATACATGACATTATCTTTTTCAGGACTAACTTCAAAACTATTCTCTCGGTTGCAAATATGCTTCTTAATTCTAATGGTTTCCACAGCCAACATGCATATATTTATTAAATTATGCTATTTCTAATTTCAGGAAAAGTTTTTTTTTTTAATTGAAAGGGATGGTGTAATAGGATTTAAATAAAAAAACCCTGTATATTGTTAATGCTTCCATAATTTGCTCTTAAAAGAAAGGGAAAACAACAACATGCATTTTGAAGTTCAATTCAACTGTTCCCGTTACATTGTTCATTCAATTTTGTTTTATCTTTTACTTTTCTCAGGATTTTTTTTTATTTCTCAGACTGTCCTACTGTATATTGGTCCTGTTGGTGTCCCATCCAGGTCCTAACAAGGCCTGATCCTGTTTAGCTTTCTGAGGCTTGCTAAAATTGTCCAGCTGAGGAATTCTGGGAGTTGAAGGCCACAAGTCTTAAAATTGCCAAGTTTGGAGGCCCCTGCTCTAGATAAACTTTAACTTTGTGATTGTTTATTTTTGTTTTGTTTTTAAACAAAGAATACTTTACCTTGAAGAATCCCAACCCTTCACTTGATTCCCATAGTTAACATAATAACACTGCAGGACCATAATTCTGAATTAGTAATGTGAAACTCTGATTGCAAGGAAAGTTTTCCCATGTCTCCTTTTGAGAAGCATAATAAAGAGTTATAAGGATTTACTATTTTAGTATTCTCTACTTGGAGTTTCAGTGTCAAATATAGTCCAAGAGGAATCACATGCAGTTAGGGGTGACTAAATGTGGACTATTATACACAATCAAATTAGCAACTGAATACACTTTCCCATTCCCTTTTGACACATTTGACTGAATTGGAGTATCAAGCCAGTTGCCTAAGCAGCAAATGGTTCCCCCCACCCCATACATATACATACAACTACCCAATTTCTCAAAAAGAAAATGTGCAGGAAGTGGTTATAAAAAGTATTTTATTTTCAGAAGGGAAGGGCTCTTCATATGAAAAAAAAGAGGTGATAACATTTTGATGAACAAATATCTTGGTGTTCCAGATTATCACATTAAATAATAACTATCATCATTATTATTTTAAAAAAATCCCTTCTCAACCTATGGGTGGTATGTGTCTTCCTCAGCCTCAGGCCTGGGAGTTTGGGGTTTCTGCACAGTAACTTGGCTGTTCCTAGCACTGCACCCTTCTATACAGTAAGCTCTGATGTCATCCCTGGGATCTGTTGGAACCACTGTCCCGGTTGAGGAGTCACAGTCCCAAATGCTCCGACCACCACTGGAACCACAGGCGGAGGCCAGGAACAGCTATAAATATTTCCTCTCCAGAACTTCAATCCTGGCATAGATAACAGATGATAGATAGATAGATAGATAGATAGATAGATAGATAGATAGATAGATAGATAGATAGGCAGATGATAGATAAGAGAGGGAGAAAGGGAGAGAGAGATGATGATGATGATGATGATGATGATGATGATGATGATGACGACGATGGATGGATGGATGAATAGACAGACAAACAGATAGACAGATGGAATCGTTGTGTTCTGGGAACCCAAAAATCCTCTTACCCGTACTCTCCTAACCTTTTGAATTAACAGTCGTTGGGCTGTTTCTGTGTATTAAGATTGGCAGGCACGTTTAAATGTTCTACAATGTTTCCATGTGGACTATGCACTGCCAGTTTCTGCCTACTAGATGAATCTCTTATGTTTCCCCTTCTAACAATTACAGGATTAAAAAAGAGAACTTTGAATATATAGAGAACCATCTAAAAACCAACAGCATGTACTACCATCTACTTCTTTCAGGCACCTTCTGCAAGAGTATCATCACTGATCAAGGCTAGTCTAGCTATGCGAACTCATCACTTTGAAAGAAGAAAAGATTGAACCACAACAAAAATTGACCTGCAATGGCTGTCTAGTGGCTTAAAGTATACAAATTGGTAATTTCCTGGTATGTGAAAACTATCCTGTTCAGGCATTTATGTATAAGTATTAAATTACATAAGGCTGAAACTGACATGAGAATTAAACTTTTATTTTCTTGACTTCTTTTAAAGGTTTTTAATAAAAAGAAAGTAATGACTTTCAAAATAAGATTTTTGTCATGCAGTCTATTGATCCAAAATTCTGTATCACTGGCTGCATTTCAATATCATAATAAACTAATTTCCTCTACCACAGGTTCTTCCAATGAATTAAAGAAGGACTGCCTGGGAATTTTGACAATTATCGTTGAACACATTTGGCAAGTATCAAACTAGGAAACATTATAATAAACCATAGTTATACCATCCTTCAGTTCCTACATTTCACAGACTTAGAGGAAGCAAAAGATTCTGAAACTTTTGCTTAAATAAACTTGTGTGATCAACAGCTGACAAGCTGCTGTTACCTTTAGCGATGGTTTACTAAAGTAAACTCCAAATCATTTCTTTTACAGATCCATAGAGGAAAATTCCATTCTGCCTATTTAATAAGTAGTATATACCGTATTTTTTGGAGTATAAGATACACTTTTTCCCTCCTAAAAGAGGCTGAAAATTTGGGTGCGTCTTATACTGGGAATGTAACCCCATGCGGTGCCCAAAATGGCTACCTGGAATAGCTGCTGCCTTCTCTTACCCCTTCTGTGCTTTGCCTGCTTTAGTCACTGGAGCTCCCTCCGAGGATCAGCTGTGCTTTGAAGCTGTTTTCCAGCCCCAACACAAGCAAAGCGATCTTCTAGGCTTTGCCTGCTTTTCTAATTGCTGCTCTTTCTGACAATCAGCTGTGCTTTAGAAGCACAGCCCCAACCAGCCCCAACCTCAAAACCAGCGAGCAAACTAATGTGCTGGGACTAGCCAGATGAATACCTGGTAGGCAGAATTTTTTTCCTCCCCAAAAATTAAGGTGCATCTTATACTCTGAAAAATATGGTAATAATAGGTAGAAAACTGTTCAAAGTCTGAGCAGTCATACAAGGAAACACGAACTGATTAGTAGCTTCATATTGCAACGAACAAGGTCATACATTCAATTTCACAGCTACTAAGATTGTTGGCCATGCAGGTACAAAGATAGCCAGGGAAATGATTGAAGCCTGAGAAACAGGCCCTTTGTCGGTCAACATGAGTGCTGTTTTAACACCAGCTTATCAAGTACTTGCCAAGGACTTGGAAGCACAGGAAACAATAGCACAAGGAAACAACAGTCAATTGCTAGCCATCAACACACCAATCAACCACATAAGGAAAGTACCACATAAATATAAAGCATAGAATAACCCAAAGCACATATTCTGATAGAGAGAAGTTCTCTTGAGAATGGGCTCCAGCATGAGGCTGAAAGCTCAGAAGACTAAATCTCTGGTCCTGGTGACTGACTCAGATTGCATCCTGCAACATTATACTGTGACACATGTATTTGCCTTTATTTGCCTTCAGACTTTGTTAAACTGCATCAGGATTTTCACCCACAAATTCATGAAAAAAATGTATATTAATTGGCTTCCCCATCTCTTATAATGGTTGGGGTTTACCCAAACATCCCTCCTCTCCAAGCAATCCTAAAGTATTTTTTTTTTGTGGTGGCCCATATGATAGCTGTTCCAACTTTTTCCAACTATCTGAGCATGACAATAACGATGGTGACAATGATTTCTTCTTCTCCTTTTCTTTCCTGCTGCCTCTTTCCCTCTATTGCCACACTTTTTTCCCTGTTTTCATTTTATTTTTTCCTCAAAATTCTCCTACTGCATTTCAAACTCCTCTGCGTACATTTGTTAACTTGGGGGAAAATGGGGAGGCGTATTGGTGAGCGCACAAAAAGCTGCATGAATGCTCTACTTGAGTGCCAACAAATAACTCAGTCTGTTAGCTTACTAAATCATGATGCATGATATGGTTTAATAAACATGACATTTGTAAACCTTCCTGAGACTTTAGAAGTGACTGCACACATGCATAAAGAAATAAGTAGGTCTGCCAAGCATTTTTCAATGAGTGTGATCAATTCCATTGACCATTCCAACTCTTTGCAAATATTCCCTTTAAAAATGTGGACCTGTAATCTTCACCAGTGTGGGAAATAAATATTTTTCATCAACCAGAATGATACCAATGAACAATATACTCATAAAACTTTTACTCTGCCTTGACCAATGGCATGCATTTTGTTTTCCTTTCTTAACCACTTTGCACCCTTGCAAAGTACAGTATTTTCTTAGGATTGCTTTACATAGGAGGAAAGAGAGAAAGAGGCAGCAATTTTTCCTTTATAAAAAAAATATCACCCCATATTTCTTAACTTTATATTTTCAGTAATTCTTATCCAAAAAGAACCTCTGATTAGCCAGATGTTTAGGATGGATTTGGCATTTTTATATATCTATTGAGTTCTTCCCAAGGACATGGGATAGGCAAATATTGTTCTTGGATAGTGTTAAAGTATCAATACAGCGCCGAAAAAAAAACGTCCTTTTGCAATTGATGGATAGTCTTTTTTATCACTAATGATGGTGTTCAAATGGTAATTCAGAGGTTTTGGGATTGCACCCAAGGCACCTACTACTAGTGATACTACCTTTGTTTTCTTTTAGCACAGTCATTTGACTTCTATTTGCAGGTCTTCCTATTTTTCAATTTTCTCCAGTTCTTTTTCTTCTATTCTGCCATCCAGTTATTATTTATGGGTAGTCTACAGTTATATAGGTAGTCCTCAACTTATGACCATAATTGAGCCCAATTTTTATTTTTTATTTTTATTTTTTTTGCTAAGGGAGACAGTTGTTAAGTGAGTTTTGCAACCTTTCTTGCCACAGTTGTTAAGTGAATCACAGCAGTTGTTCAGGTAGTTGCATGGTTGTTAAGTGAATTTGGTTTCCCCGTTGACTTTGCTTGTCAGATGTTTATAAAAGGTGGTCCCTTGACCCAGGGACACTGCAACCATCATAAATGTAAGTCAGTTGCCAAGCATCTGAATTTTGATCACATGGCCATGGGGATGATGCAACAGTTGTAAGTATAAAAAATGGTCATGTGACTTTTTTCAATGCAGTTGTAACTTCAAATGGTTATTAAATGAATTGTAAGCTGAGAAGTACCCATACTCACAGTTTAAGATGGGTGGAAATTTAATAATTTAATCATTCTTAAACATTCTTAATCATTAAGTTGTTATTATTTACTTTATTCATTAAACATGAAACTCAGTCAACCGGACATTTAAAAATTGATTGATTGATTGATTGATTGATTGATTGATTTAATAATATTTATATACCGCCCTTCTCCCAAAGGACTCACGACGGTGTACAGCCATAGTAAAATGCATCGATACAAAAGTTAAAAAGGATTTTAAAATCAAATTACACAATTTTGGCTCCCCATTAAAACCATTTAAAATCCCCAAAATTTAAAACCAATTTAAAAATCACCCCTTAAAAATCAGGCAGCCCAGCTTGTTGAAAAAGAAAGGTCTTAAGGGCCCGGCGGAAAGTGCTGAGGTCCGGGACCCTCCGAACCTCAGGGGGTAGCTCATTCAAGAGGGCAGGTGCCCCCACAGAGAAGGCCCTTCCCCTGGGGGCCGCCAGTCTACACTGTCTGACTGACGGCACCCCAAGGAGTCCAGGCGGGAGGTGACGAGGGCATGAGTGACAGTGCTCAGGGAATCCTGATCTAGAAAGGGGCGCAACGAGTGGATCAGGTGAACCTGATAAAAGGCCCCCTGGCCACGGCCATCAAATGCTCTTCCAAGGACAGCCGTATATCCAGGGGGACACCCAGATTGTGGGCCCTCTCCATGGGGGCCAATGACTCGCCCCCAATAGTCAGCGATGGCACCAGCTGACTATATTGGGATGCTGGCATCCACAGCCACTCGGTCTTGGAGGGATTGAGTCGGAGCCTATTCTTCCCAATCCAAACATGTCTCACAAATACCATTGACTGGCCCTGATGGTTTATACGGGTTACTGCCAGCGTCCTAGGTATCAACCAGTTGTTGTTGTTGTTGTTGTTATTATTATTATTATTATTATTATTATTATTATTATTATTTCACTTGCATACACTACTTACCTTTGTTGCCACTTGATCCGGGATGCAATCTATTCTTTCAGGAAGAGGAATAACTGGACAAGTAGGTGAAAAGGCTAGAAATAAATCAATGTATTATATCAGTCAGAGAATAATAACAACAACAATAGAAATAAATAGGCAATGCAAATGCAACAATCAAGTATTTTGTCAGTTAACAAATCTGAGTAACCCTCACTAGATGCTATGGCAAAAAATAGTGTTTATTTCAATAATTCATTTTAACCAGATTCAGGCACTGTACAAAATAAACCCTACTTTGAATGTGATATTCAGATGCTTGCTAGAATTGTGATGATTCATTCAGAGACTGTGCATGTATCAGTATATACAGATATCAGACAGAAAATACATTTAATGTTTAGAAGAGAATCAAATAGGTTAATGTAACCTTTTTTATCTACGAATCTCCATGCCTTATTAGCATCCTTATTCTGCAGAACATACTAAATCTGAATTAAGTCCAGTATATTGAGTGACTTTTCCTAAATTAGTTCTAGATTGGACACTAAGTTTGTTTGCTGATTTGTTTATTTCCATTTAGATAGTAATCCAGCTCTCAAATTTCAACTCTGAGCATCTTACATCCATTTAATACAAAATCAGCTTCCCAAAAGACCTAGCCCAGAATCATTCAGTATTAAAGCCATTCCATTCACCACCCTGACCTGATGCTGAGGAGAAAAGCCAGGTCTTCATGGTCTACAAAAGACCAACAGGGTTGGAGCCATTTGCAACCTGGTTGCTCAAGCTCTCCAACATGCCAAAGGCAAAGCTGCCACATGCCACTTTTTTAAAAAATGAAAAATGAACCTGAACAGATATAAAACACCATCTCCATCCAGACAAGAACCATATTTAATTCTATTAGCGAGAGTTTTTAACAGTTGACCATCTGCAGTCCAATACCACATGCAGCTGTACACACAGCTGTTCCTGCTCCACCACTGGTTTACCACATAGTCCAGAATGGCACTCTTCGCATTCCAGTCAATGTTCAACTCTCAGTTCAATTTCTGTTACATAAACTTGCAACTCCAATATTCTTTCTGGCCTCAACAATCTCCAACATTGACTCTGGCCTCCTGAGCTCTCATCAACATACAAATGCAATCTTCATTTTTTTTATTTGGCCTTCTGGTCAGTATTAGCTCTCAGTGGCTAGCTGGACTAGTGCCTGAAATTTCCTTGGCAAGATTTCAGAAGCGGCCATTGCTTCCTTTCTAGAGCTGACAGGCTCAAAGTCACCCATTGCCGTTGTGCCTAAGGCAGGATAAGAATTCACAGTATTCTTGTTTCTACTCTGGTGCCTTTAACTACTACACCAAACTAGTTTTCAACTACACCTACAGCCTGTCATTAACTCAGCCTTTGATCTCAGTACCATCACAATAAATAAATAACATCACTCTATTAATAACTGTATCATGCCTATTTTTAAAAAAATTCTACTTCTTACCCTTACAGGCTATTTTCAATTACATAATACACACTGCACAGAAAATGTGGGTTAATGTATTGTTTTATTGATTACACTTTTGGAAATAAATAGTTGAAATAAACGTTATAAACAAATGAATGTTACTATTGTCTAATATACCTTTCTTTTTTTCCTGCTTAATAAAATGCAATAATGTTATTCTGAAGTCTACATATTCTAATGTTAGCATAAGCACATGTCCTCATAATTTGATTACCCATTTTAAAGCAATTATACAAATAAATAACTTGGTTCTGTCCCAGAGTATTTTGTACATACTTTCATCTAGGGAGCATTTTATCATAATCTGTTTATTCTACCATGATACATTACTTTTGCAGAGACTAGCAACTGTTTCACTGCATAGTTGAAACAAATGACTTGCATTTAAGCAATTTGTCTGAAATATGCAGTGAACCAGATTACCAGTTTTTGTAAATTAATTAATCATAAGTATTTATAAAATTTGTGAGTATGTCATCACACACACACACAATGTTATAGTGTATTGTATATATATACATATATATGTATGTGGCTAGGAAATAATGATGTAATAACTGAATGAGATGTGAGCATTTTAAATGTTATCACAGTAAAATTACAAATAAAGTTCTGATATTTAACTCATACTAAAAATTGCCACAGTATATTGTTTATTATTCTTTTATTTTAAATGATTTTCTATGCCCAATGGGTGAAAATTGTTGTTTTATCCTTTTTATCTATATCTGACACTCTTTCTATAGGCCTATGGTCAAGCAATAATTTAGTTATTTACTTCAACTTCCAGAAAACTTTATATATATTGTTTAACCCTCAAAGGTTCCTTTGATTAATTACAGGAATACAACTTTATGCATTCTATAAGGTAAAGGTAAAGGTTCCCCTCGCACATATGTGCTAGTCGTTCCCAACACTAGGGGATAGTGCTCGGCTCTTCAAAGCCGAAGAGCCAGTGCTGTCTGAAGATGTCTCCACCGTCATGTGGCCGGCATGACTAAATGCCAGAGGCACACGGAACGCTGTTACCTTCCCACCAAAGGTGGTCCCTATTTTTTCTACTTGTATTTTTTACGTGCTTTCAAACTGCTAGGTTGGCAGAAGCTGGGACAAGAAACGGGAACTCACTCTGTTATGCGGCACTAGGGGTTCGAAGCACTGAATTGCTGACCGTTCGATCAACAAGCTCAGCATCTTAGCCACTGAGCCACCATACCCCTTTTATGCATTCTATATTATTATGAAAATTATAACCATAAGCATGCAAATAGCAAGTAAGCATTACATTCATTTTGGCAAATGCCCTCTCTACTATTTATTTATTTATTTATTTACTTACTTACTTACTTACTTACTTATTTATAAGTTGTTTTATACAAGGGCATTACTAACTCAACTGCACCTAAGGGCTCATCTCCAAAGCTCAGTTAATGTGGTTTCTATTCTGGCTAGCTGTTAAAGATGTCCTTACTTGCTATGCAAAGAAGACAGCTTCCCCCACCCTTCCATTTTCACTGCCATCAGTTGTTGGAAAACAGATCCATCAATACAGCACTGTTGTAATGTCAACGGTTTGACGGATGAGTGGACTCGCAAGTTTATTTTTTTCTTCTGAAACTCCCTCCACCTATTCACCCAGCTATTCACCCAGTTCCGAAAAGCAACAGGTGGAGATGAAAGACTTTACCCATCAAATCTGTGCACCTGAGTAGGATCACACCAAATAGCTATCAGAGCAAATATACCTGATGATATATATGGTCGAAGAGAGCAACTTTTGGTTTGTCAGCCTCTTATCTGAGGTGTTTTTGAACATGTGTTTATTGTTTTTCCAGAGAAGTGCTAATCTTCTGTGAAATCTATTTGTGTTGGATTGTTGTGGTTGTTAGCAGTACGACTAGGGAATGTTGGGCATGAGCCATTGCTGTTAACAAAGACCGAGCCAAAGAATGTGTTAAAGACGTTTGCTTCATCATTGCATTCTTGAACGTTAGGTCCTTTTAGGGGTGGGATGGATCTCGAGTCTTTAAGTTCGTTGTTTACAAAATTATAAAAGGCGCAATTGGATTTCGTGCACAGAAGGTTTTCTTCTTGTTTGATGTCGTAATTGGTGTATTCAGTCTTTATTTGGTGGCATATATTTTTGTAGCAGCTTTTAAAGCTACAGAGCCAGTTTTGTTTTTATGCCAAAGGGGTTTTTTTTTTTTGGATTGGAGCTTTCTTATTGATATGGGTAATTTGTTTTTCCTGGTTTTGGTGGTGATTAGTGGTACATATAGTTTAATAACTCTATTGACTTCAAGGAAGAAAATATTATAATGGTCTTCGGCAGTGTTACAGTTGGAATACCAGGTTTGTAGTCTTCTGCCAGAAGGGTAAATGCACATTTCAAAACCACCTTGTGCAACAGCTGGCAACCAAGTTGTGGGAGGGTTGCATGAGCTAATTCTGTCTCTGTTGCTTTACTATGCAGTTCCTCAGCCATCAACTATGGTTTGGGCTGTTTTTCTAGCAAGCTAATAAGCCCATGTTAAAAAAACAACAACATAACCTCTGAGTAGTAGTTGATGAATACCATATGTGGGTGGGGATACAACATGAGGAGCAGGGGTAAATAAAATCACTCTTTTTCCTGCAGAATCCCTATCACTACCTCTGATCTGCTACCATTCATGTCCCTGTTCTGAGGATTAGCAAGTGACTTGACTACTATTTACTGATAGATAACTTACTTTGAAATACCTGAATCCTTCCATTGCTCAAAATATAATGACCAGAGGCAGTACCCAAAAACTAGAGTTAGAGGATACCTTAAAGTCAGCCTAAATTGGTCAATAGCTGCCAAGCTGATCCAACCCTCTAGGTAATGCCATTGGAAAATGGTCAGAAAGTGTGTCAGATTGTATTTGTGGTAAAATTGCCATGGCTTATTATTTGTTTAACAAGGAAAACAGTATTTTAGTCTGTATCAGATACAGACTGAAGACCAGATAAGGCAACCATATGGAAACTTGGCAGGAAAAGAAAGAATAGCTAGGGGATATATGTATCTTGGTTAGGTGCAAATAGGGAAATATCCTTGTCCATTCTATGACTTAGAATGGAAAAGACCACTTTTTTTATGGACTTCATTTAACTCTTGGAGGGAAGTCATGAAATGGGTGGAATTGCATCATACCTACATGAGACTGGGGCTTGGAAAGAATTTTGGTGGTTTTGTTTTGAATTTGTAACCCCAATATACCTACCCAGTGGTGAAATGTAAAATTTGTTACT
>JANHZT010002419.1:96921-118623 GCA_032468215.1 Stegonotus admiraltiensis
TCCCCAGCCTCCTACAAAGGCTCTGGAGCCTGGGGAGAGCGAAAAATGGGCCTACTGGGCCCACCGGGCCATCACGTACCAAGAGCAGGGGGGGCGCATAAAATTATGGATGTGGGCACACGTGTGTGACCCCCCCCACGCTCCCCACGCTTTTGGCATGCGATGGCAAAAAGGTTAGCCATCACTGCCCTATACATTCCCTAAAATTCCTATATAAAGAAATATGTATTAGCCTTTGGTATTCAGTCCTAATTTACCCAGTAAGACTTAGGCAGAAAGTCTTTCCAGTACAAAGTTGAGACTTTGGAACAGGGTTATTTAGAAACTAGTTCTGAGCTACTAAATTCTAATTCAGTAACCAAAAATATTTGTGTTTCCGGTAAAACGGTAAAACAGCATTCCTGTAATCTTTGTGGTAGTTATTTCCTGGCTTGCTTTAAAGCAGGCCTGTCAAACTGTGGGTCAGATGCTTCACGTACAGCAAAAACATTGCGATACGCCACAATATATCACATGACGCGATCAAGTTTGACACCCATGCTTTAAAGGGTTGACAAGTTACAACCCTAGATGGATCAAGATGCCTATAGTGATGGTTACTCGTGTTTTGACTACCTCTCAGTTTGATTACAGTCTTCCAATATGAAACAGTATGCCAATTCAGAGCGCCAGGCATTACTTATACAGCATAAAACTGGCTTACCTGCACCATCTGGCTGAGGTTGAATCTACCTGTCCTGTAAAAACATTGCAAGGAAGTCTGCTGGGTCCCCACTCTGACTGAGGGTAAGGGTACATGAATTGTATACTCCTATACTGGCAGTTCAGCAGTTTGAATCCCTAGTGCAGCATAACGGGGTGAGCTCCCAGCCAACCTAGCAGTTCGAAAGCATGTAAAAAATGCAAGTAGAAAAATAGGGACCACCTTTGGTGGGAAGGTAACAGCGTTCCATGCACCTTTGGTGTTTAGTTATGCCGGCCACATGACCACAGAAACGTCTTTGGACAATGCTGGTTCCTCAGCTTAGAAATGGAGATGAGCACCACCCCTAGAGCTGGAAATGATTAGCACTCATGTGTGAGGGAACCTTTACCTTTATCAACTGGCCTATGCAGCTTCTTCTCTTTTGGCATTTCTCAAAGCCACTGAAACAATCCAACTCCACCTTGCTTTTAACCAGAATTGATAGCCATCTTGGGTTTACCAATAGAATTGGGTTTTTTTAATACTTTGGCCCCCGGAATCTGTAGATGTTAGCAGGCTGCCCAAATTGTTAAACAAATAAACAAACAGAGTTGATATTTTCAGCATGGGCTCTGGAGATTTGGGATTGTTAAAGTGGGGGTTGGGTTCATACTTCACATTAAGCCAAAATAGATGAGACATAAGTAAGTTATAGCACTCCAGATGTTATTGAACTATAACTCCCAGCATCCTTCGTCATTGACAAAGCTTCCTGAGGATGCTGAAAGTTACAATCCAAGACTAAGCAGCTGCATCATGCGTTGAATACTACAGATTTAATTAAAAGCAAGAGGATAAGTGGACCTTTTAGTAAGTAAAGAACTCAGAAGAAAAGATTTTAAAAACATTGATCTCCTTTGGGCCTAATCTTTTTTTTTAATGGTAATTAACTTTTTTTTTGAAGCAGAAAAATAAAATAAAAGCAAAGCATTGTATATAAACTGAGCGATGAATAAATAAATAATACATTACTTTGTCTGTGACACTGTTTCACAGCAAATTCTGGCTACAGATTATTAAAGGAAGTTTTGGAAATGGAACTGCTTTATATCATACAACCCTCTCCTATCATGCTACAATTTGACTGTCGACTGATCTGGGAATTTGATTTTTACAACAGATAAAATATTTCTTGATGTTTTAACGATTGACTTGTTGAATCTGCTGACATAAAATGTAGCAATGATAACCTATTGCTTTCTTGATAACATGGGGCTGGCTGCACTGAAAGGCTGTGACATGCTATGCACTGCAGGCAAAGCTACCAAGTGGTTGTCTAGGCAGCCATCTTCTTCGATTCATACACACATTGCCAAGACTTTGATGATTCAGTATGTTTTATAGCTCTGTTTAAGCTGTTTAATGTACGGGAACTGCCACTAATCTGGGAAAGATGGACTAGAAACTAGCTACTTCATTCCTATTGGCTAGTAGGAACTCAAGAGTAAATAAGAGGATAATTAGTCCCCTAATGGCAATAGATTGAAGACCTGCGTAGGGGAGTGTTCACCTGCCGCTGTTTTATTAGTGAGATTCATATGACCACTGATTTGAAATTGTTTCAGGCTTGTTCACAAGATTTCCCCCACCACAAAAGGGTCCTCTTTCATTCCTTTGTTTAGATGCCTGCCTGTTGGTTAAAGTGTGTAATTAACAAATGTGGTGGGGGCTAAACTGGCAGCTGAAATCAAGACCATAATGTATCAAATGGCTCAGTGGTAGTTGATTTGTTTTTCTCGATTAAAAAAAAAAAGAAAGCCCTAGCATGAGATTTCCCCAAAGTGTAAGCAGAGATAGAAGTGCTACATCCCCATCAAACTGGTACCAACCCAGCCCTGAAGCCGAGCTGCCAAAACTGAGCTGCAAAACTATGGATGACTGCCAGATGCCCAGAATTTGAGTTTTATAGCAGTGCGTTGCTGCCATTTAGTGAGTGTCTATATTTCTGCAGCACAGATCTAATAGCCCTGCTATAAGGCAAGGTTATGCTGTTTGCCTTGACTGGCAGGATTTTGAGGCAGCAGGCCCACTTTTTGTGTTTCCGCTTTGAAAAAGGAAAGTTTCCTGGATACGATAACACCTTACACCTCCTCTCAGTCATACCAATAGTGTTGGATCTGAATTGCTCACTTGCTTGTCCTGTTCCTCTGGGCCTAATCCATAGTTTGGAGGGAGACAGCTGATGCTCTTCATTTGCTTGAAGGGTGGGTGATTAGAGAATGGGAGCAAGGAGAAAGAATGCTCTCTAAATATGGGTCTCAACATCAGTCTGACAGTATTAATCCCCATCTCCAGTCCTGTGGGGATGCATTAATGAGTTGCAATTGCCAATTATCTCCGAACAGTTGGCACTTTCCCCACGTCTGGGAGTGTCATTTGGAGATTACACCTCAGAGAGCGTAAAGTCTTGGGGTATTTCTACTGCGTTCGCACCAGAGGATATTTGTCAATGAAAATCAGGCCCAAGAGGAATTCTGAGGCCAAAGGATGTATAGGCAAAGAGAGTGGGTATCTGTAAACGAAAACAGTTTTGGGTACAGTCAGGGTAGATGTAAGACTGATTAAAAGAGGCAACACCACCCTGTTTTCTGCCCTTTTAAAAATTCACTGAAAAGGCAGTACAGTAAGAAGCTATTTCAGACAAGCCTTGTCAGAGCAGTTAAGCAGCTTCGCTTTTCTGGCTTTACTGATGATTTTGCATTCATTTGGGGGTAGTTCCCTGTCTCAGCTGATATCCTGATGCCAAAATGCCAAATAAGCATTTTTGTTCACTAAGTCTAACCTCAGAACAACTTGAAGTAGGCATATCTTTGGCAGTTACGATATGAGCCTATTACACACACAAAT
Source organism: Stegonotus admiraltiensis (assembly GCA_032468215.1). Classification (NCBI taxonomy): domain Eukaryota; kingdom Metazoa; phylum Chordata; class Lepidosauria; order Squamata; family Colubridae; genus Stegonotus; species Stegonotus admiraltiensis. The sequence continues at coordinate 100,514 of JANHZT010002419.1, forward strand.
ATTCTTCTCAGTTGCTAAATACTAGGCCTTCTCCTATCTAAAATGTGCTTACTGGCAATTTTCCACCTCTCTCATTCAGAGGAATAAGCAGGTGGCCTGGATCTACCTGATGACCATCTGGCAGGGACATTTTTGATCTTCCACCTATCTCCTGCACAGCTTTGTGATATCTGTATTGGTGGGTCACCTGGTACTTTTCACTGGGTTTGCCTCCAGGTCTAACCCTCAAATCCTTGATGGACTTTGCCCACATAGAACCAAAAGGACACTATGGCAGGGAGTAGGCTCATTACAGACTTATTTTTTGTGAACATTACTTGAGTGAGATGATGTAGACAAGTTCATTGGAATTTAAAGAGCATGTATTGAGCATACTCTCCAAGTGGCTGTTATGAGAAAATTGTCTCTTCTCAACAAAATTTGCTTATTGCATATTGCTGAACGCATTGTAAGCCGCCCTGAGTCTCCGGAGAAGGGCGGCATATAAATAAAATAAATTTAAAAATTTAAAAAAAATCGCCATGGTTACAACAATACAGGTAGTCCCTGACTTATTACCATAATTGAGCCCAAAATTTATGTTGCTAACCAGGACGGTTGTTGAGTTAGTTTTGCCCCATTTTACAACCTTTCTTACCATAGTTGTTAAGTGAATCACTGCAGCTGTTAAGTTAGTAACACAGCTGTTAATTGAATCTGATTCCCCATTGACTTTTGCTTGTCAGAAGGTCCCAAAAGGTGATTATATGACCCCAGGGCACTGCATCTGTCATCAGTACCAGCCAATTGCCAAGCATCAGAATATTGATCACATGACCATGGGAATGCTGCAACAGTCATAAATGTGAAAAAAAGTCATATGTCACTTTTTTCAGTGCCATTGTAACTTCGAATGGTCACTACATGAATGGTTGTAAGTCAAGGATTACCTGTACATTTACCAGAAGATGAACAACCGGCCCCCCCACTTTCCTAATCCAGTGGGGCCTTTGTGGGATCCCAAATCATTACTGAGTTAAATAAGAAGCAAGAAGATAGTGCTTTGCCCTGCAGTGTCAATATAATACTTGTTCGTTTGAAAAGAAACGTCTAAAGAAATCGTGTGGGACATCTAATCAGCACTAAGAGGTAAAGAAGCATGGCTGGCTGGGGAATTCTGGGAGTTGAAGTCCACAAGTCTTAAAAGTTGCTAAGATTGGACACCCTAAAAGGTTTTTGAAGCCCCTGTGGGTGCCTCAGAACTTGGAAGGAAAATGGGAAAAAGGCTCTCCAAAAAACTAAATAGAAACAAACTCTGGACTGTGTCCTGATATGAGTCGTAGCCCTTGGTTCTCCATATAAGTGAAAGAGTGGAGCTGTATCCTTTCACAGAGAAGAACTGAACCCTACAAAGGTTAAAGGTAAAGGTTTCCCTGTCCAGTAGTGTCTGACTCTACGGTGCTCATCTCCATTTCTTAGTCGAGGGAGCCAGCATTGTCTAAAGACATTTTCCGTGGTCATGTGGCCAGCATGGCTATATGCCAGGGCCCACAGGGCCAGCCTGGAAATATGAAAGAACCAGCCCATGGTGCCTCTCCCGGCTAAAACGGGCCGTGTGCACCAGTGGTGGGTTGCTACCAATTCGCCCTGGATCAGGCGAACTGATAGTGGCAGTGGCAGGAGGCTCCGCCCACTCGCCTGGATGTCTTTGTGCAGGCACATGCATGCCCACAAGCGAACCAGTAGCGGCCAAAATTGAAACCCACTACTGGTGTGCGCCCCCCCCCCATGGCCTGTTTTGGCCGGCAGGGTGCTGCAGGAGGTTTCCATCCTGTCTCCCCCCATCCCACCAGCCCACAGAGAACTATAATGCTGAACCAGCCCTTGAAGAAATCCAGTCTGACATCCCTGCTATACGCCAAAGGTGCATGGAACGTTGTTACTTTCCCACCGAGCAAACTACTCAAATTTTCATGCTTTCGAACTGCTAGGTGGGCAGGAGCTTGAGCAGGAACGGGAGCTTACCCCGTTGCGCGGCTAGGGCATAGCTATCTAGAACATCCACTAACTTCTCTTCCATTTAATTATTCCTGTTCATACTAGTGGAAATGCCATTTGAGGTGCCCTGGATTGGAAAATACAGGCAGCTAAGAATGGGTTTGCATAGAAATTTATTGTCATGGTGATCTAAAATTATAAACAGCGTTCCAGCTTTGCACAAGCCTACTGAGCAATATTCCTTTCACAGCCATAAAAGGAAGAAACAAAGGGTGAGAGAGGAAGAGGGTGGCCATGTGAGTTGTCCCTATCACAGCCTACCTTTTTGCCCATTTGAGTTCAGGTTTTGACATGGGATCCCCAGAAGAGAGAATATTGCAACTTTGAGAGGAGTGTTGGAAGGAGAAAGCTGCCAGCCTCCCTGTCCACTCTGCCTGCTCTTCACTTACCTCATAATCTGAGAGAACAATGTCAGCCCCTGGCAGTCCCTCCAAAGAGAGACCCATGATTGAGTAGGAACTTTCCTTTGTAAGAGAATTATGTATGGACTTTAGAGCAGCTGTGACAGTGGATGATGCTTTCTTTATACACACACTTAATGTTGCGACATTGCTACCAGGAGCTTCAATCACAATTTCTCATCTATCTCTCGGCCCCATCAACAGAATAACTATATTCAGCCTGAGTCGTAGTTTTTTGTATAGTAAGATGAAATATATTTAATGAAGGAACAGGGTACTTTAAAGTATTTAAACCAAATAAGAATTATGCAAATGAAATTTACTGGTTTGAAGCAACATTAAAAAGATGATGGAACATGTGGAGATGCCTAAATTAACCTCTTTGATTAGAGGGGGGGAAAACAATGACTACGTTTATGGCTGACTGGAAAGCCCTTATAGACTTTTAGAATAAAACGGGGGGAAATGCACATATGGTTTTGGGGTTTGATGGTTAGAAAAAATCTGGATAATAGAGTGAATTCTCTTTTGTAATCATAGAGCAGAGGTCAGCAACCCGCGACTCTGGAGCCTCGTGGCTCTTTCATCCCTCTGCTGCGGCTTCCTGTTTCTGGTCAGCTCCATAATTGATAGGGGTTTCGATTAACACAGGTAGAGGAAAAAGGATGCCGCGCTAGATGGAGTCTCTATGGTGGGGGAACCAGACTTCCGGTCAGCAGAGGAAAAAGGATGCCGCACTAGGAGGAGACTATGATGGGGGAACCGGACTTCTGGTTGGCTCCAGAATTGAATGGGGGCTTCCGGTTAGGACCTTTGTGGCTCTTTGAGTGTTTAAGGTTGCCGACCCCTGTCATAGAGTAAGAGATAATTTTGTAATTGCACTTGTATTTGCTGCAAAGGAAATCAGGAGCTTTTTTCTGTTTCTTTTTATTCTTTCTTTCTGCAGTTCTTCCTTCCTTCCTTCCTTTCTTTTCTTTCTTTGCTGCTTTTACTCTTTATTAGTTTGTAAAACTTTCAATAAAAAAGCATTTTAACAAAATGAAGCAACATTAAAAATGGAAGGCTACCAAGGCCTTAAAATTGGGATTACCAAATTGCACTGTTTGCTTTCAGAGGAAAAGCAACATGGCTGGTAGAGCTGAAATCTTTACTAGTCAAAAGATGGGACGGTATGGCTACCAGCAGATAAACAATTATGATCAAGAATAAGCTGTCATCAGTCAGTGCCTGTATACATTCAGCTTTCTCCAAACTTGTGGGCACCAAGAAGTATTAGGCTCTCATAAGCTGTAGCCAGTAAGATCAATGGTACTGATGGCTAGGAATAATAAAAGTACAAATCCATAATCAAGTGTAGGAAAGTTGCATTAAGGAAGGGTGTGGGTATGTGTTATCATCATATTCGGAAGGAGCGAGAGGCTTCAACTCGAGTGCAGAATTACATTCCGTCATATCCTTTTTCAAAGTCAAGTCACATTGGAGTCAAGTTTGACTCTTGTTGAGCTACATACATGCAGTTTCCTTGGTAAACATGGGAAGCAGTTTGCAGTTGCCTTATTTCAGGGTGTTGTTTGGACTTTAACTTTAGCTCACAGCCCTGGGTGGCCCCATCCAGGTACTAACCAGAGCCAACCCTCCTTAGCTTTCTGTTGATCAGCCAAAATCAACAAGGTACACAACTTAATTGGACTCTCCTTTTACTGGGCCTGCCAAATAATTTGGTGGGTCAATAAGCTAGTAAAAGAAAAAGGCACTTTTGTTGTTGGTATTGGTGTTAAAAAGGGACACTTGACCTGCCAGCGGGTGTTAAGTAGACAGGTCAAATTTGGAGGGGGTTACATTGCTTCTGAATAAGTAGTAAGTGATGCCCTTTGGGGTTCTGTAGCAAAAGACCAGCAGGGTCTGCACTCCTTGTCCCCTTTTCTCTTTGGTTACCTTGGTGATATGCAGGGAGCTGTTGCTAAGCAACAGTTTCAAGTTAACACACAGGGAGAGCAAGAAAAGGCTTTAGCTGTGTTTTTGTGTATGGCCGTCTGCATTTACCTTGATGCTCAGATGCACAAGGTAAGGGCAGTTCAGTCAGAGAACCTTAAAAACCAGGATTCAAATATAGAGAAACTGATGGAGAAGAAAGCTTTCCTTACTTTCTCCACCCCAGTATGTAAGGACATACTGGTTTTGAAGGGGAATAATCAGTTCATATATTACAAATTGTTCTAATATTCCCTACAAGCGGTAATGTTTTGAATGTGCTCTGGCTTGTAGTCATTTCTATTACCATAGCAACTTTCCATGTCGTCGTCCCTCCTCCCCCCCCCCGAAAGTATCCCTCAGAATCCTGGTTTTAAGGTTGTTGGTTTGTCAATGTTGGTCCCTCATAAACATTCATATGTCCAATATAACAGTAACCAAACCCATCTTCACAGGAGACCACAGACAATAGCCAACCATTTTAATGCCAGAAATAACATGTTGTACAAATGTTTTGTACAAGGCGGACAGGGCTGGAATAAGGTTTCAGATTTGATTCAAGCCCTTCAGTGAACTCATACTTGTCTTAGCTTTAATCCAGACCTACTAGATTACCTCAGGAATCTGGAAAGTATTGGATGTATGTTCCATGTATTTGGGTTTATACTGCTATGTTCAAGTAAGAGATTTCCTTTGCTTGACAGCTCAACTTCTTTCTGGTCAGGCTTGCTTTGAACTTCTCCTGTTTCAGGTCTCATATTGAAGTTAGTTCTTGCCAGCTAGGATGGATGTGATTGCAAGTCAACTTGGTGCCAATCTCACCTTTTCCTTTTGTAATTTAGGCATTCAGTATATTCTCATGAGAATTCACATAGCACCCTTGGACAAACATGGATCGCAGTCCGATTCTGCTGTTCCCATTTCTCCAACACAATAGCACTAGCACTTAGATTTATATACCGCTTCACAGTGCTTTACAGCCCTCTCTAAGCAGTTTAGAGAGTCAGACTATTGTCCCCAAGAACAATCTGGGTCCTCATTTTACCAATCTTGAAAAGAGGGAAGGCTGAGTCAACCTTGAGTGGTCAAAATCAAACTGCCGAACTGCCGGCAGCTGGCAGTCAGCAGAATTAGCCTGCAGTACTGCATTCTAACCACTGCGCCACCACACTTCAATCACCAATATATTGTCCAGTATGCTTATTTTTCAGGCTAGTGGTCTTCTCGATTCCAAGCATGCTCAAAATCTTGGTACATTAATGTTTAAGAAATAAGGACAGCGTGGCCTGAAAATAAATATAAATGACCACTTAGCCAAGAGTGCACATAACTACAACTGACAGAATGATGGCAAGAATGATAATTGGTTTTAAAAATGGCTGGGAAGTCAACTTCAATGACCTTAGTGGCTGCAGTAGACTCTTCAAAGTGTATTTTGCATACAGAGAACTCTGCAGGTGGCTGGGTGAGACTTCCATTGCGGGGCATCTTACAGGAATTTGCAAATAGCAGAGCCTTGTTGCACAAATGTTTCAATGAGTCTGGAAAAGAGCATGGATGCATGCGAGCATCCATGGTTACATGATGGAATTTTGTTCATTGGTTCATGTATTTTAAATCTATAACGTCTGCTGCCCTCCAGATGTTCTAAACGCTATCATTTCTACATCTTTTACAATTAACCACGTTGGCTATAGCTAATAGGATTTGACGTCTGAATTATCTGAATCAAATTGCTTACCTTGACAGATGAGAAAACATAAATCTACATGTTCGGTGCTGATAGGCAGACCAATGTCTGCATGCTTTTTTTTCTTCATTCTGTTACTAATTTCTAAAAAGAGTGATACTGGAAGAAGAAAATTCTGTTTGGGAGCCTATGTTGTCTGACTTCTAATGCTTCTGCAGATTTGTTTTAGTGAGGAAAAATAGTTTATGTATGCTCAGAGACTTCCTCTTCAAGCTTAAACAATTTAAGGGACACAAATGTAGTAGTATGATCTACTTAATTTTAGACATTTATCTGGTTTGTTCCCCCTTCTATGCATGGCAATGTTTCTCTTTGATTTGCTTATATATCTATTGCCTCTTTATCTCTCCTCATACCATCTCTTGCTCTGCATAAATGTCAGAATTGGCAAAGATATTTCCGTCCACCCCCAAGTAACTGAATGCTTTGGAAATTTGGTAAAGCTAAACCTTGGCCACCAACAATGAAGTAATTACCCAGACTTGTTTCTCAGAAGCTTTTCCAAGGTATTGACACAAACACCTGCCTGTAGTTTCACTTTGTGCATTCCCTGCCACTCAAACCTCTTCTCGAGAGGACACTTTCTGCCCTGTTGAGTGCATCCTTTTTCTCTGACACTTGTCCCAAAAACACTGGAAGGGGGTTGCGCACCCAGTCACAGCTGCCCTTCCTGTTCTTCCTGGCCGGCTGAAAGTAGCACAAAGAACCGACTGTTGTGCGTGGGAGAGCTGAAGGGTTGAATGAGTTGTCCTTGCAGAGCAGCTGATGGGACATGAGGAGAAGGACCCCATTGCTGTGTTTCTCTTTAGCATTCCTGCCACCACACTGAGCTCACAATCAAGTATTTGGTCCTGTATTTCTTTTTCTGCTAAGGGGGCTGAAAATAAGGATCTCGTAAAGATGTTATTTGACTCTGTGTGGAGATCAAGAGGGAATGGCCTGTCTCATTGGGTGGATGTTGATGGGAATGTAGTGTCCCAAGTCTGAACTGCGAGCCAGCATAGTTCAAATTAAAATTGTGTTTTACGGTGATTGGGATCTTGCTGTGTGAGTGCTGACAAACATTATTTGCTGAAGTGTCTTCTACCTGCAGTGTGGGAACAGCCACAGCTGCCTCACACAGCTGTTGTAGGAACTATAGAATTATACTTAACTATTTATTATTAATGTGTATCTTTTTTCCCCCTTCCTTTTTTCCTTTTAGAGGCTGTGGCAAATAGCCAAGAATGGACTCTCAGCCGCTCTATCCCTGAGCTACGCTTGGTAAGTTTGTTCTCCTTTGTTCCTAGTTTCTATCTGACTCATGGCGCCACATGTTTATTCCTTAAACTGCAGCTCTTCAGGACAAGAATCTGTCCTCTGAGGTTTTTGTAAATGAACAGTCAACTCGATGGAGCTAATTCACAGACAGGACTCTGTGACCCTTCTGGAAGTTGACCTACAACTTCCAGAAGTCCTAGCCAACAAGGGCAATAGTGAGAACTGCGGGGAGTTGTATTTCAACAAGCATCTAGTGAGCTACAGATTCTCCAAACTTGGCTAAGGAAGTGACACAAAACATTATCTGTATCTCTCGATCATCTATCCAACTCTGTCTCTAACTATCATCTATCTTTATCTATCATCTAACTGTCTATCATGCAGGTTCTCTAATGTTACATAAATGCTGTCCTAACACTGATGTTAATACAGGTTGTCCTCAACTTACACCATTCGTTTACTGACTGTTCAAAGTTATATATAGCAACACTGAAAAAAGTGACCTTTGACTATTTTTCACATGACTTGCAGCATCCCCATGGTCACATGATGAAAATTTGGACACTTGGCAACTGGCATATATTTATGATGGTTGCAGTATCCCAGGGTCACCTTTTGTGAACTTCTGACAAGCAAAGTTAATGGGGAAGCCAGATTCACTTAACAACCATGTTACTAATTTAACAACTGCAGTGATTCACTTAACAACTGTGACAAGGAAAGTTGTAAAATAACTCACTTAATAACTGTCTTGCTTAGCAATGGAAAATTTGAGCTCAATTGTGGTCATAGGTTGAGGACTACCTGTAATTAAGTCTGAAGTAATTGATACATAATAGTACTTTTGGAGCTGGTTTGACCTTAGACAAGAGTGATGGAATGAGTGGGCAGGTGAGTGAGTAGCGAGCATTGTTTCATCTTTAGACCTTTCTGTTCCCTGGTCTGCTGCTTATCACTAAGATTGATACTTAGGCTTCCAAAAGGTTTCCACAAATAACCTTGGTTCCCACAGCTTATTAAAATATGCTTTACAATGCATATGGAAATGGAAATATTGTGAATATCAATAACAAATAACAGCCAGTTTGGTGTAGTGGTTTAGGCACCAGGATAGAAACCAGAAAACTTTCTTGAGTTTTAATCCTGCCTTAACGTGAATGCTGGCTGGGTGAGTTTGTGCCAGTCACTCTCTCTGCGCTTATCTCACCTCAAAAGGTTGTTGTTGTGGGGAAAATAGGAAGAGGAAGGAGTATGAGATATGTTCACCACTTTGAGTTATGTATAAAAATAATAAAGGCAGAATTAAAAAATATCTAATCTAACAACAACACTGACCAGAATAAAAAAAAATGCCTCTCCTCTTCAGGGGATTCTATCATAAGGGGAATTATCACTCTTGAGAACTGCAGACTTGGTGATGAACCATTATTTGGGGGTGAAGAGTTAACTACTTGGGTGGTGAGGACAACAGATTCTAAAGCACCATGCTTTCACCTCACACCACCCATTGGAATTGGACCGTTGCTCCTGTCGCTCCCAGCCAGCATATAGCTAGAGGCCCTACCCATGCTGGCTAGCAGGTGGATGGAAGTTGTCCTCCAATGACTCAATGGAGAGCATCAAAGTTGATAAAAATGCTGCCTTAACAGCTCCAGAAAGCTAAGGACGGTGAGTTTCATCCTGAAATGACTTGTGCTCTTCAACCTCCACAGGGTGTCCTTGGGACCATCAAGAGTGGCAAATCAGCCCTGGTTCACCGCTATTTGACCGGATCCTACTTGGGCCTTGAACCTGCAGAAGGTGAGTTCCTTCCCTCCCTCTTCCCCAAACTGAAGCATCTTCTCTGTAGCCAAGCCTTCATTCGGCCCTTTGGGGTTTTTCTTTTCCTCACAAAGCTGAAACACTGGAAAGCCCAAAGGGGACAGAAGGGCTGTGTGAATGGAGAAAAAGAATTTATTGTATTTAGATATGTAATGTAAAAAGTTAGAGAAAGCCTGCAGGACTTCTGGAATCTTTCCCACTTACTTAATAGCGGTAGAACTCTGGGTCACATAACTAGGAAGGAGGATGGCTTGGAATAGTTCCATAGAGATAGATGCTCCCAGGGATTTTTTTCCCCCCTCCACATCTTTTTGCCTGATTCTGGCCCAATTTTTAACTTAATCTTTCTTTTGCTGACTTTTCCCCTTTGTTCAGGTTTGCTTCCATTCTGTTCTTTTGGGGAGAGTATTTCTGCTGGCAGGCAAGCAAGCACATAGAGTTCTGAATCTCTTTACATGGTTTCCTCCAAATAGTTCATTAGGTTGGAAAGAATAAAAAGGGGGACAGCCAGCTTCCTTTTCATCCTCAGCCATAATCGCTCAGAGGGTGACTTGGAATAATTTATATCAGCCCACCCTTTCCTGGTTGGTGGGGGGGTGTCGGAGAGAGTGGAATTGAGGAGAGAGCTATATGCCTCTTGCCTTGAGCTCTCAAAGGAAAGAGTTGATATAAATCTAATAAATCAATTCATGCATAAATATTTTGCCTTCTATTTTTCAGGGGGCCAGTTCAAGAAAGAGGTCGTGGTGGATGGTCAGAGCCATCTTTTGCTGATTCGAGAGGAAGCTGGGCCACCAGATGCTAAGGTATGACTCCCTTGTTGGCCCAAAGCTTGCAGTAGGCCGAAACCGAGAGCACTTTAGCTATTTGTGAACAGTTGTAGTTGATTCTGCTTTAAACGGCAGGACCTGATTTATGGAACAAGCTTATTTTGCTGTAGCAATGTTTCCCCTCATCCAGGGACTGAGGAATTGTAATTCTGAAGAGAGGAAATAGATTTAGTTTTGAAATTTACAGCTATGCTGGCCTGGTTAGAATTTGTGTACTTAGCCCTAACCCTAACCCTAACCCTAACCCTAACCCTAACCCTAACCCTAACCCTAACCCTAACCCTAACCCTAACCCTAACCCATGAGCTATTTCTGAATCAAATGTGCTCCTTTAGCTGGCTGGTAGTTAACACAATCTTCCCCACATACTGCAACTCACAGTGCCTAAGATATAATCCCCTGTGTAAGGGGAAGGGCTCTTTTCAATCCAAGTTGTCATGGAGGGACAACTGTTGCATACAGAAAGGTCACAGCTACAGAAATAGATTGATATCTGTCTTCTGTAGGCTGCTTTACCTCACCTTTAAAAAGTTCTCCCCCATTCCAGCAGTTATAGTTAAAAAAACAAAACAAAACTTGAATACCATGAGAAGTTTTTTTAAAAAAATTTGTAAAAGAAGTTTTCAGTACTACTTATGATACACATTTCACTTGCAAATTTGAATGAAATACAGGTAGTCCTTGACTTACAACCATTCATTTAGTGCAGTGGTGGGTTTCAAAATGTTTTACTACCGGTTCTGTGGGTGTGGCTTGGTGGGCATGGTGTGGCTTGGTGGATGTGGCTTGGTAGGCATGGCAGGGGAGGGATACTGTAAAATCTCCATTCCCACCCCACTCCAGGGGAAGGTTATGGCAAAATCCCCATTTTCTCCCGATCAGCTGGGACTTGGGAGGCAGAGAATAGATGGGGGTGGGGCCAGTCAGAATTTTTTTTACCGGTTCTGCGAACTACTCAAAATTTCTGCTACCGGTTCTCCAGAACTGGTCAGAACCTGCTGAAACCCACCTCTGATTTAGTGACAGGTCAAAGTTACAATGGCAGGGGGGGAAAATGACTGATGGGTTTTCGCATTTACAACTGTTGCAGCATCCCTGTGGTCACATGATCAAAATTTGGCCATTTGGCAACTGGCATCTATTTATGACAGTTGTACTGTCCCAGGGTCATGTGATCACTATTTGTAACCTTCCCATCCAGTTTCTGAGAAGCAAAGACAGTGGGGGAAGCCAGAAACGACTGCATGATGATAGCCAAATCTGGCCTTAGGTTCTGCCTCAGTTTAACTTCCCAATAAGCAACAAGTCGGAAGATCATTTAAAAGCCGTTTATTGGGGTACCCTGATAAAGTGGGATCTCGCTATGAAAAAGGAGAGAGAATCTTGAGCCCTATGTTACATTCCTTTTTATAATTAATACAACAAAGAAAAATGAAAGAGGAAAGTTGGTTGGACAAGATAAGAGTAACCCCTCCCTGCACAATAAATCAACCACAAAGCTTGTTTGAATTTAGATAACCAGATGTCAAGTTGACACTTAGAAATGTTTTCTTACCAGAAGATAGTATCCAGACACCCTGCTGTAAATTATATTTTCAGTTTTATGAAAGTTAAAAGCTATCTAATCAATCCATACAACCATAGGATAAAAGTAATGTAATGAGCCTGAACGTAGAAAATAAGTCAAATTAATGCACAACATAATTGTGTTAGTTAACAAATTACAAAATCCATGTCATATGCCCCTCAATGATCACTTAACAACTGCAGTGTTTCATTTAATGACTTGTGGCAAAAAAAAAAAAGGTTGTAAAATGGGTGCAATTCAGTTAACAACAGTCTTGCTTAGCAAGATAAAGTTTGGACTTAATTTTGTTCGTATGTGGAGGACTACCTGTACTTAATAATCAGGAAGTTACAGTGCAGTGCTATGGGCACCACAGAATCTGTCAAGTCTTAGAATAAAGCCACAATCTCCCTGAAGTCTTAGATTAGAATTAATTCCAAACAATTACAATGGCTAAAAATCTCACAAAATCATTACATCTTCTAGGATAGGTGATGGAACTCGAATCTGAAAAGGTTGTTGTCTCCTGTCAGTGAAATGACCACTCATACTGTCTATTCAGGGCCAGCCTGTTCTCAGAGAACAAAGAAGCAACTTTAGGCAATCAATGCTGGGATATAGCGAGGTCTTAAGAAGATAGCATTCTGTATGCCACATGGTTTGCCTTAACCAGAAGCAAATTTTCTAGTACCTTCCAGATGTTTTGGGCTACAAGTCTCACAATTCTTTGCTATTAACCATAGTGGTTGAGGTTAATAGACATTGGAATATGAAACATCTGGAATTTGTTTACTGCTGCCCTAAATTAATTTCTTTTGAGATATTTCCACACTGCATGCATGGAGACCTCTAGGCTCATTTGAATTCCCCACCCCTTTAAAAAAAAGAGGAAAAATTGTGGAATGATTTACAGATCTCCACATGTGACCTGTCTGTGTTTTTCAAACTTCTTCAGGTCACAGAAATTATTCCCTCCCTCCCACCACCACCCCTAAATAAAACCTAGAGCTATTAATCATGAGGCATAGATCTAGTGACTGAAAATTGGCTGTGTCCAAGTGAATCCCTCCCTTTTTTTTGCCCCTAGTCTCTCATGGAAGCCCAGCAATTGCTTGCAGAATCCTAGGTTCTGTGAAACACACACTTTGGAAAACTCTGGTTTACATCATAGTTTGTCTTCTCATTGCCAAACAAAGCATTTTGGTGGGATAATCTGGAGGTGTTGAGGGCCATCGGCTGAAGTGTCTGGTACAGGAGGACATGCACATTCACTCCTCCACCCTACAGATCAGACTTTCAGCCCAGTAACTGTCTGCCTGTGTGTTTCAGGCAGCTGTTCTTTTTCTCAGCTTGCTTACGATGGTCTGGGAAAGACTCAAATTATTCATAGATGGAAGAATCTGGAAATTACAGCCCACTTGAAATCCTGGCGGTTCTAATGAAAAGGCTACCCCGTGTTTAGCTTGCATTGAACACAAGCGCTTCCCATTGCAAGAGAAATCCTGCGGACCCAACCAGACTTGATGGGAGCAGCCATGTCTGCCATTCAGTTGTCTGGCTCATTCATGTAAAAAGAAAAGATGGTAAAAGTGTGTCTGCGTTTTTTTCCAAAGGAGGGTGTGGGTGAGGGGAGATCATTTAACACCCCAACTCTTACGAATCTGCCAGGCTAGGAGCAAAGTGTCTTAGGCAACTGCACGTAAGGAAAAGAAAGGTCTCAAACCTCTTACCATGCACTCCCTTTTAATTTAAAATTGGATATCTCCTCTCCAGCTTATGGATAAACAAGCATGTCAGTATATAAAATCAGTGTCATTTAACCCCCTGCAGCACTAATTGTGGGAATCAAGAAATAAACGTTTCAGAAACAAAAGAAATAGCTGGTTTGCTCCTAGAGGTTAAGGCACTAAGCTAGAAAACAGGAAACTGTGAGTTCTAATCCCGCCATAGAGGGGGACTAAGGTGGCTGGGAGAGTAAGGTAGCTGAGAGATGTTGAGCCAGTCATTCTCTCTCAGTCCAATTCACCTCACAGGATTGTTGTTATGAGAAAAATAGGAAGAGGAAGGAGTAGTAGTTATGTTCACTGCCTTGAGTTAGTTATAAAAAAATAATAAAGGCAGAATTACAATAAATAAATGCTTGGCTTGATGTAAAGTTCTCAAATCTTCAATAATCTCTCTGTTTGGGGAGAGTTTGGAGCCAGTATCATTCTCCCATTCCCAGACCTATTCTGAGTGTGGAATAAAGGCAGTCTGAAGGGAACTGCCTGGTACTGATCTTTCCCACTTGCTTTTCTTCCCCCTTACAGTTCGCTAATTGGGCAGATGCCGTCATCTTTGTCTTCAGTCTGGAGAACGAGGCCAGTTTCCAAGAGCTGACTCAGTTCTACGGGCTCCTCACCAACTACCGTGCCGTTTCCGACATGGCTCTTGCCCTGGTGGGCACTCAGGGTGAGTGGGGAGAGGAAGTTCACTCTAAGGGCTCCAGAAGATGTTGAAGTGAAGCAGGGCCCTAAGGCCTACTGGGAGTTGTTTAAATAAAACAGAGTCAAACCTCCAGGTAAAGAGATTCTGTGGCCTTGGTCTTTCCCTTTATTCATTACTAAGTCAATTGTTCGCCCTTTGGCTCTTCACTGACTGTTTGGGTTCCAAAAAGAGTGGATGATTTTTCTATCCATTCAGCACTTACCTTTATGGAAGAGCTATGGAGTTCTGATCTGCGTGAAGAGCAGTGAAAATGGATCCAAGATGCTGCCTGGAATTAATGCAAACTATTTATATAAATAAATATAAATAATAATATATTTATTATAATTAAATATGTGTATCTTTGTATGTATGTGTATGTATATGTACACACACACACACACACATATAATATAAAATATATTGCATATAAATATACATATATGTAAAGTATACATTTATATTGATACAATTTATAACATTTTATAAAATTATATACATATACATATACATATATATATATATAATATTTTATAAAATGTTATAAATTGTATCAATATAAATGTATACTTTACAAATATATATTTATATGCAATATATTTATTATAATTAAAATATAAAAAATAAAGTAAAAAGGTAGGGCAAGAGATTGGACAATATTAGCATGGAAAATGAAGGCATCCTTCACTCACATAATGAACTGGATGTGTAGCTGAGCTTCACTGAATGAGTCATTAGAGTAAAGCACTCTTGCAGTGCTCTGTTTGCATAGCTTGTTCACGATTGGCATCATTCACTCTTTCCTGGAGTGGCACAGATCGTCTTCTGCCAGGGTCCCCCAGAATGATGAAGCTGCTCTCTAGCATTATTTAAATATCCTTTTCTTAATTAATCGATTTACAGTTGTATTTAAAAAGACTCAACTAATTGAAATCCTGTGCTCTCAGATATTTTCATATATATTCTTAAATTATACGATGGTTTCCACTTGTGCTAATTATGGATAGCTCTGTCCTGCAAAGCATATTTGATCACTGGAAATCCTTGTGCAGTTTATGAGGTTCTATTAGGTGATTGCTCTACAATCCACTCATAAAAAGAAGCAATCTACCTTCATTTCCTGAATATTAGTGTGATAATAGCATACTGTATGTAGATCCCTGTCTGTTCTGTAGTGGGATTAGAGACCTCACTTTGATCTAGGAATTCCATTTAGCATTCAGGACATCTGCAGCTACTTAACAATGACCCAGTGCCCTAGTATTTTCCAGACACTGAAGTGGGTTTGGTAATGCCTTGTAAAGGCTTTGACTTGGATCCCTTCCAAAGAAGCCAGTATGATCCTTCAAGGCAGACTGCATAGAAGCAAAATTAAGTCCAAACAGGTCTATTATTTCTAGGTCACACGTCCACCTGTGCCAAAGTGCTGCTGACAAGAGCTGGACTGGAGTAAGGAGGCACACTGAGTTCAGGAACCAAGAGGGAAGAGGAGAGCAGTAGAACAATAGCACAGCGGAATACTTTGAAAACTCATAGCAGGGATGGGCCAGCAGATAAAATATGCATCTCATTCATGCAAAGAAAATGTATACTGCCCTTATTTTTTTCTGGTTTTAGGGTAGCCTTGGCTACACGTATTTTAAAAGCTTACAGAATGAGAATTAATGCAAGAATATGTTTTGTTTGAACGAAGTCAGTGCGACCTGACTGTTCATAAAGCAGAGAAATCATTTTTATTGCACATTCTGCAAGATCGTTTGAAGAAACCTCTGTTGATTACGCCACATTTCTTTCCACCTGAAACACGGAGGGGGAATTATTTTTATTTTATTTTTTCCATTCAGACAAAATCAGTGCCAGCAATCCACGTGTGATTGAAGATTCCCGAGCCCGGGCTTTATGTACAGAAATGCGCCGTTGCCTCTACTATGAGACCTGTGCCACTTATGGGCTGAATGTTGATCGGGTCTTCAGTGAAGGTGAATATCTACCTAGAATGTATTCTGAGTAGGTAGAAGAGAGGGAGGCCAGGTTGTATGTCATGCCAATAACATTCTCCCCAACAGATAAACTCTGCAAGTAGTATGGCAAGGGGAATGTATTTTTGATATTTTACTCTAGATATGATAGGTTCCTATTGTCTGCTGCAGAAGTGATAAATCATATTAGCAAGGCACACATGCTCAATAGTACTTGCACATTTTTCTACCAGTGTTTAAAGTTGTGTCATCCATTAGTTTACATTTGTATGATGGATTTCTGAGGTCACTTTCCCCCCCTCACCTCCCCACCCCAAAAAAGTATGCTTATTTTGTTGTTTCCAAGGAGTCGCTTCTTACCACTCTGAGCAAGAGAAAAGTTCAATCCACATGATACAACTAGATTGTGAGAGAGTGAACCTGACCTAGAGCTACTCCTTCTCGTCTTGTGTTGAGTTCACACTCTATCCGCCCCCTGAGACCTATCACTTTCAACAACCAAAGGCAAAGGGAGGGCTTGTGGAGGAGTTCAACATTTTCAGAGGAAATGCTCGTGTCATAAAATATTGAGTCATACTGCTAATACTGGACACACAGGGGCTTCAGACTGAGAGTTACAGAGATAAGACACTGTGGGGATAAGTTACTGGCCTACGTATGGTTTCATCCCTGTAATGGCTGTTCTGCTGTTTCCTTTTTTTTTATAGTAAAGTTTTTTTATTTTTTGAACACACAAACAAACAAACAAACAATACATCTTTTCTGAACAAAATATTGGCCCTGGTCCTAAATTTGTACAGCTTTTTGTTCATCTTTAACACAATTTTATACATTCAATTTTTCTCATAGCATTTATTCTCTCTGATTTTAAGAAACCAATATTGCCCTTTATCTTAACTTCTCATCCTGTTATAGTTCAATTTTTCTTTTCCCTCCTTAAAATTTGAACCCCTAAATTTAAATTCATATAACATAATACAAACCCCAATTATTTCCTTAAATTCTATTATTCTAATCACCAATGATTCTCTTATCAACTATTCCAAATAATCAAAATACTGGTAGAAACCAATTAAGTATATATACTTCTTATTTCTAGATCTTATTTTCAATTTTTAAACATCCCTACATTTTACTATTTCTTCATATTGACTTAAATAATTCATTATTGCCATTCTTTTACTTCATCAATTCTTATCCATATTTTACAAGTGATCCATTTATAGCAATTTCACTAATTAGTTAAAGATATTCAATGACAAATTAATTAAATATCAATCTTACTCCAAAATCCTTAAATTTAAACTCATACAACATAATACATTTCTTAATTGTTTTCTTAGAATTTCTTCTTTCAATCTCAAATAATTTTTTCTTTATCTAATATTCCAAATAATACCCTTCAACATTTTTATAAAAACCAGTTACTTATATCTAATTAATTCATAATCCAATATCATTTCAACTTTCTTTTTTTATTTAGTTAAATTCTAAATAACTCATTAAGCATATTCCAATTATTACAGTCCCCTTCTTTAATTAAAAATATTCCAATTGTTACATTTATCATACATCCATATAGTTTAAGATCACTTCATTGAAAATACAATTCCATCTTTTTTCTAATATTCATTTCATTTACCCCATATTCGTCTTCCATTTCTTTCTCCCTTTCTATCTTATATATTTTATTTTAATTTTATTTTTCTTGTACTTTCTTTTCCCCTTTTCTTATCTTTCCACTGTTAATCCCAGTATAATCATTTTGTTTTTTAAAGTCATAGTCTTCTATTTTGCTGTATCTTTCCCATTCTTTCCCATCCCTTTCCCCTTTTTCTTATGTTCTCACTGATAATCCCAGTGTAATCATTTTTATTTTTTATTTTTTTTATTTATTTATTATTAAATTTATATACCGCCTTCCTCCCAAAGGACTCAGGGCGGTGTACAACCAGAATAAAAACATAAATATAAACATTAAAAACAATCTAAAATACAATATAAATTTGGCCTTAAAATTAAAATACC
>JANHZT010002419.1:131971-142510 GCA_032468215.1 Stegonotus admiraltiensis
CAGAGGCCAAAAGGTGGGGGCCAGTGGGTGGGTGGGGCTACATTCAGTGTATAAGACACACCTAAATTTTCACCACCTTTTACGGGGGGAAATGGTGCGTCTTATACTCTGAAAAATACAGTATATCTGCTGGGTTGTCAGGAGAGGAAAGACACTCTTCTATTGGGCAGATAAGAGAGTCTTGAAATAGGCAAAGTATTAGCCAGGTAGTCCTCCACCTAAACATTCATTTAGCGACCATTCAAAATTACAGTGGTGCTGAAAGACGTGACTTACAACCAGTCCTTCAACTTAAGACTATTGCAGCACACTTACAATCACATGATCACAATTTCAGTGGCCGGCAACCAACAAGTGTTCACAACAGTTGTCGCCAGGTCATGCGATTGCCATTTGCAACCTTCCCAGCTGGGTTCTGACAAGCAAAGTCAATGGATTCACTTAACAACCATAACAAAAAAAAAGATTATAAAATCAGGTGTGACTCATTTAATGACTGCATTGCTTAGCAAAGCCCCAATCCCAATAGTGGCCATAAATTGAGGATTAACAGTATGCAGTTAGCACTTTTTAAAAAAGGAGTGGGAGCATCATGTTTGCTTCAGGATTAAGCATGAGCTGAGGTGGTGCAGTAGTTAGAGTGCAGTACTGCAGGCTACTTCAGCTGACTGGTAGCTGCAGTTCGGCAGTTCAAATCTCTCCAGGCTCAAGGTTGACTCAGCCTTCCATCCTTCCGAGGTGGGTAAAATGAGGACCCAGATTGTTGGGGGCAATAGGCTGACTTTGTAAACTGCTTAGAGAGGGCTGTAAAAGCACTGCGAAGCGGTATATAAGTCTAAGTGCTATTGCTATTTCCACAGTTCTGGGGTTGCACTGGATCCTCTCTCTCGGTTGCAGGAAGGGAGGAACGCTTGAACGGTGATCATTACTTCCTGAACTGAAACATAACCAAGATGGTTGGGGTGTCAGAGGCGCAAAACTCAAAGAATGCCTCCCAATGTTCATGCAAAGGCCAGCGGATTGTTTTCAACAAGCCTGACTGGGTGGGGGAAAAGTAACATGGGAGTCAGTGAGGGGAATTTGGTGAGGAACATCCTAGCCAAGGCTGTGGGGAGGCCATGCTGCCTATTGCAACCCCTGGAAAGGAAAGGAATGGTCCTCTCCTTTTGAGAAGGCCATGGTCAGAGAGCCGGCCACTCCCACCCTTTTCTCTTAGCTCTGCCTGCACTAAGCAGCTGTTGCCAAACCTTTCACTTCCGCACTGAGTCTGCACCACACAGGGCCGTGCCCTTCACAGCTGTCTCCCTCACTGTCCCTCGCAGCGCTTCACGCATTCACCCTCCACCCACCCCCCACTGGTGCCCGAATCCAGGGGTCTGGGAGTTCTGATAGCCTCTGCTTTTTTTAAAAAAAAATTATTTTCCTTTTCCTCCTCTGAACTCTCTCCCCTTTCTTCTTTTCCTCCCTTCTCTTTCTCTGCCTCTCGCTTCCTGCTTCCCCTCCGGACCCACTGCAGCCAAGCGTAAAATGTGGAAATTAAAAACCTTTGGTAGTTTAAGAAATATTTATAAAACAGGTAATGAGCGGCGGTGGCAGGTGTGGGCTCTTTTTTTGTGTGTGTGCCATGGCACCCATTGCATGCAGTTGTGCTTACCTTGTGACATGTGCCCTGCTTTGATGTCCACCCCTGATGCTCTCAAGGGATATCCTTTCTTGCTTCCCGGTTAACCATCCCCAGGCCAACAAGAGTGTGTACAAATGTTCCCCTTTCCCTTGTACCTCCATTTCCTCCCAGAACGTTTATGTTCCCAAAATTCCTTCAGAATGAGAGTTTTCGAACTTATTCTGAAACTGAATCAGAACTCCTTTGGGAGGAATATGTCAGATCATCAGATGAGCCCCAAAAGTACAAATAAACAGGGACATAAAAATCAGTAGTTTCTCTGGAAGGCAACTTTTCCAGTACTTCTAGGGTCTCCTCTTCTATGCAGCCAAAACAATAGAAGGTTGTCTTCTTCTAGCTCAGTGTACTTTCCCTACATGTGCATATAACAATCAGACCCATTTGCATTTCGCACTGTTTGCTGGAGAATATAGGGCTCCACGATTTTTTTGCGGTGCGCAAGCAGGCTCCTTGAAAGACAAATGGATATAGAAAGAAGAGCCCAGAAACCTAGACAGCCTTTCCCCGTTTGTATTTATTAACAATAGGATCATGAATTCTTTATAGACTGCAATATCCCCATGATTCTGTCTTCATCTTGCCTCCAAGTTCCAACCCATGAGTGAGATAAGCTTAGGATCATCCCTAGCTGTTCTGCAGGAGTGTGTTTTCTCCCTCAAGTAGATAGTAAATTTGTAGCAGTTCCAAGGTATGTAAAAACTGACACATTTTGCAGATTATTCTGTTGGTGGTAGAGTCATTTGACCTGTTGAGGAGTGGGATCGGGCAGAAACCAGTGGTGGGCTGCAACCGGTTTAATAACCGGTGCTGTGAGCGTGTGCTTTGCACGTGTGTGTGGGCTTTGCACGTGCAAGTGAACTTTGTGTGCATGCGCACCTAATGCACTGGCATGCAGCGTTCAAAAAACAGCAATTTGAAGCTCAGCTGCTTACCTTCTAAGGCAGCCCTGGTAAGTAGAACAGCAGAGGCATGGAAATCAGCTGTGCCATGCGAATCAGCTGAGCCAGAAAGAAGGAAACATAGGACGGGATAGGGTGGTGGTGGGTGGGCAGGGCCAGCTGATTGTCGGAACTACTGGGTCACCCAAACTGGTCCGAACCCGCAGTAGCCCACCACTGGCAGAAATCCTTTGGTCCTTTAAGCTAATGCAGGTATGGCCCTTTCCCTAGACTCTCCATTTCCATAATTATTCTTCCCAGAAAAAGTGGTCATGGATCACTGAGTGAGGATTTGAACCTTGGATCTCCTGCTCCAAGTCCAGTGATAATCAATACTAGTATTCCACCACTGGCATTAGAAATAACTCTGAATTTTTTCCCCCACTGTGGTCTTTGATTTTGAAGCTTTACACAGCAAAGACAATGGTGGGAGCAAAATAGAATCTGATCCATCAAAGATAAAAGTGTTTAAGCTTTTCTAATCTCAAGGGATGCCTTAGGACTTTTATCTCGGATGGATTGTGATCCTTTACCATTCCAACCAACTAATTCCCACTTCTCTGCCCTGATTCCCCTGCAAAAGGAAGAGAAGGGAAGCTGACATTGCAAGAATTTCTTTTTATGCAATCAGCACACTCCCTGCCCATGCCTTGGGTTTTCTTGCAGAAAATTCTGCTCCTCGCCAGAGCCCCTGGTTTGATTATCAGTTGATTATCATTCGCTGGCTGTTTCCTGCCTCCTGAGCTTGCTGTTCTGGCTGGATCTTGAGTGGCCCTATATTCCATCCATGTTCAAAACAAAGTGTGAGACTGGGAAAAGAGAATTCGAAGCCTCCCTTATCGTATAGAACCACAGTTGAGTGGTGTTGTGTTTCCACACACTAACTCCGCTCTCTAGTTCAGGGATGAGCAAGTTAAGCCTACAGTACTGTAACAAGCAAACACACAGGGTGTGCTCTGCAAATTTAAAAGTGCTCCATAAATAACTGTAAAGTAGTAAATAACTTGTGAGCTGATGAAGTGCTGATAGAATCAATGAGATTTTTCTCCCCAGAAAGGACAGCATCCATGCAGAAGTCTTTCAGGTTCTTGCTGTTTGTGAATTTAAAATGTTGGCCTGCATCACCGATAGATAATTGTGTCCCTAATACTAATAGATCATCTCCCTACAACTTTCCCCAAGCATCTGTGCTAAAAAAACAAAAACAAACCAAGCCTCTTTTGTGTTCGTTTAACTTCCGAATGTCCTTCCCTGGCCCCCAGATTTTACCCCAACACCAGTTTGTGAGTGTAAGACGGTTCGAACGTCAGGGAAAGGTATCATTTCGTTATGCCTGAGGGCCACTCTTTTACATCCACAGAGGAAGAGAACTTCGAATTCATCATCGTCTCCAGCACAGGGCAGACGTGGCACTTTGAGGCCAACAGCTTCGAGGAGAGAGATTCCTGGGTCCAAGCGATCGAGAGCCAGATCTTGGCCAGCTTGCAGTGCTGTGAAAGTAGCAAGAACAAGGTATTGAACCGCCCGGCTTCCTGCTGTCCCTTTTCCTATTGAAGCCTGCCTTTAAGTATTGATTGCCTCTAAGGCTGTTGTGATTTTGGCCATTTCAAAAAGAGATGTTGAGACTTTGGGGGAAAGTGCAAAGAAGAGCAGCTAAGATGATTAAAGGCCTGGAGACAAAAACATATGAAGAACAGTTGCAGGAACTGGGTATGGCCAGTCTAGAGAAAAGAAGGACTAGGGGTGACATAATAGCAGCATTCTAATATTTGAGGGACTGCCACAAAGAGGAGGGGGGGTCAACTTATTTTCCAAAGCATCAGAAGGCAGGACAAGAAGCAACAGATGAGAACTTATTAAGGAGAGAAGCAACCTAAAACTAAGGAAAAACTTTCTAACAGTGAGGACAATTAACAAGTGGGACAGCGTGCCTTCAGAAGTTATAGGTGCTTCATCACTGGAGGTTTTTAAGAAGTGACTGGACAGCCACTTGTCTCAAATTGTATAGGGTCTCCTGTTTCAGTAAGGGGTTTGGGCTAGAAGACCTCCAAGGTCCCTTCCAGCTCTATGCTAATTGATTGATTGATTGACTGATTTGTAAGTGCACTATCCATATTAGGGTTACCAGATATCTGAGGAGGCAAAGGAGGCCATGGACAATGCTGTTGTAACTTTGTACGGTTATTTACAAATGGCTGTAAGTCGTTTATCGGAATGCTATCATTCCAGTAATCATCACAAACAATGGATGTCAGGAAACAAGGCTGAATGAATGGACATTTGAAAATATAACAAAACTTCAGTCAGATGGTTGAACTCTGAAGGCCCAGAAAGTCCAGAAGGAAAGAAGAAGCAGGCAAAGAAGAAGCTGTAAAGAGAGACCACAGTCTTTAATGTGGGATATTCAGCACATAGAGAGAGCAAATTATTAGGGTGAGAGTTGGAAAACAGGCTGGGAAGATAAATACCCCCAGGCCTAACTTGAATTAGGCATACAACAATTTAAAGGTTTAAAGAATAAATGTAATTTACCAATAATTACAAAAGGACATTTGCAAAGTATTAAATATTACAGTATTACACTTTTTATTTGATTGACTACATCTATTTCTGGACTATTCATTTTTCAACTGTGGGGTTCAGACAAATGAATTATTTTCCATTAAAACATTTTAAACCTGCCCATGGCATGCCCCTCCTTCCTTCCTTCCTCCCTCCCTCCCTTCCTTCTTGAATTCTATCGCTCAAAGTGATTTAGCCCAGTCATAGTTCTGTTATCTTGGTAAGAAGAGTTTGAGCATTGAGCATGCAAATGATTAATGGTTAATTAATGGTTGTGTTGCAGTTCAGCCACATTTGAAACAATCACTGCAATTCACACAAACTTTTTAAAAGCAAGAAAAATAGAAGCCAATCACGCACAAAAAATTGGAAGAAAACCGATTGATTCATTGGAAAGGGAAAACAGGGTTTCCTTTTGTGAATATTCCCACAGAGTAGGTCCTGCTGAAAATAAAGCCAACTTTTGTGATTCATTTTAATTAGTTTGTTTGTTTGTTTGTTTGTTTGTTTGTTTGTTTCATTTATATTTTCTGCCTAGTGCCCATCTCATTTCAAAATGACTCTGGGCGGCTTATAACATTAATTCTTTCCATATCAAACATTAAAAATGTAGAGAAGGGAGAGTATCCTCAGGGATCCTGTTGTATCTGAGAATGGAAATGGAGCATAATCCAAAAATTTTATACAGGTTTGGAAGATGGGTTTCAAGACATAGCAGGCAATAGCTTACCCTGTCTTACAAGGCCTGAGTCAAAATTAGGGCGATCTGTGAAGTAACCCCTGAAACAATGGACATTTTAGCATCTATCTATCTTCTGTCTCCCCAACAGGCCCGGATGGACAGCCAGAGTGAAGCAGTGGCAATCCAGGCTATCCGAAATGCCAAAGGAAATTCTTTGTGTGTGGATTGTGGGGCATTAAGTAAGTATGTGGCTGTTCAGACTTTTTCAACCAGGTGCGCTCTTGAATTTCCATCCCACACAACCAGGGGCATGAATGGCTGGAGATGATGGAAGCTGTAGTCCAACAAAGCTGGAGGGCACCAAAGAGAGGAAGGTGAACAGGCTTACTTTAGAGACCATGTTGGCTGAACTTGAATAGGAAACGATTGCTTGTTTCCAAAAAAATAAACCCAATAGGGATGGTGCGTTTCCTGTACAAACCTCAGTATGGTATCAATTGCTAACTCTAATTCAGCATCTAATATTGTTGCTTCCAATCTACAGAAAAAGTATATTATGGATTTGGTTAAAAGCATTTCAACCAAACTTGTTTCAAAGGATTTGGATGGCATGAATATCTTTCTCTTATTAAGGTGATGGACTGAGCAAAATTGGTGGCTATCAGAATAGCTTTGTGAAACAAAAAGATTTGAAATGTTTTTGGTGCTTTAAAGCCAACATTCATTAAATCTGGGGATGATGGACCTTTTTAATCCCAAGAGTCACAGTAATGAATCTCAGAAAAATAACTGAGAATATGAGTAATAGGTGGTCTATATGGCTAGATTTAGTAATACTGTACATTAAAAGACTGAGCTACATTTTTATGCATAACTCGTTTCTTCAAATGTCACTCAGTTAATTGTTACAGGCAGTCCTTGACTTATGACCACAGTTGAGCCCAGAATTTATGTTGCTAAGTGAGAAATTTGTTAAGTGAGTTTTGTCACGTCTTACAACTTTTCTTGCCACATTTGTTAAGTGAATCACTGCAGTTGTTAAATCAGTAACACGGTTGTTAAGTGAATCTGGCTTCCCCATTGACTTTGCTTGTCAGAAGGTCACAAAAAGATGATCACATGACCTTGGGATACTGCAACCATCAAAAATATGAACCCGTGGTCCAGTATCCGAATGTAAATCACATGACTATGGGGACGCTGCAATGGTCATAAGTGTGAAAAATGGTCATAAGTCACTTTTTTCAGTGATGTTGTAACTTTGAACAGTCACTAAATGAACTGTTGTAAGTCGAGAACTACCTGTACTTTATATATATATAGCAATGTTATATTTTTGGTTGCACTAAATCATATCTTCTAGCTTTTATATTTTACCAATAAAATATTTAAATCTTAAGACAAGAAAAGGAAGGCAGAGGCAGGACACACCAAAGAAATAGGAACATAGTTGGATTTATTTCCACCTGCACCTTTAAGCTTTTAGGGGCGGGGCTTTTTTTAAAAAAAAGTCTCCTTTGAAGCTTCAATCTGACAATTACTACATCAAATGATAATGTCTAATTAAAGAAATAATCCATCTCCAGCACAGATGCTTCTGTCGTTTCCCAGCAGAGAG
This sequence comes from Stegonotus admiraltiensis, assembly GCA_032468215.1. NCBI lineage: Eukaryota > Metazoa > Chordata > Lepidosauria > Squamata > Colubridae > Stegonotus > Stegonotus admiraltiensis. The sequence continues at coordinate 139,456 of JANHZT010002419.1, forward strand.
ATTTGGCATACCAGCCTCAGCAGAGGAAATTTCAGCGACCCTTCTATGCAAGATCTGGCTCCTCTGCATCCCAGCTGGCACTCCTTTTTAAGAGAACAGATTGATTTTTCATAGGAAAAGGGAGCTGTTTCAAGGCTGGGTCTCTTTAAAATATTGGGGAGGGAGACTTAAAGGAGCTCAGAAGAAAAGTCCCACTGCAGAGTCCTTTCCACCCTTCCCTTTTGCTGGTCAGCTTGTGATGTCTCTCTCTCTTTCTCTCCTTTGTCTTTCCTTTCTCTTCCTCTATAAAAGGAAAGCCTCCAAGCCCAAATCTGAAAATGCTCCCTGATAATAAGGCTTACTCAGTAGTGGGTTCCACTTAACTTCGCTACTGGTTTGGAATTGTGAGCGCTTGTGCGTGCTTGCTTCGCTCGCGGTCAGTGCTTCTGCACATGTGCAGAACCTTCTGCACATGCGCATAGCGTCCGTGATGATGTCCGGGTGAGTGGGCAGAGCCTCCCGCCACCACTACCGATTCACACGAACAGGTGCGAACCAGTAGAAACCCACCACTGGGCTTACTCCCAAGAAGGCTGGGCTTTTCCCTTTACCACATTGGGATATCCCTCACTTGGCTAGTTATGATCTCTCATCTTAACTGGGGTTGCATGTGACTTAGCACATCAGAACAATTCCTTTAGTTTGGTCTTTGATTTGAAGAGGAAGGGCAGTTCCCCGTCCTTCATCCTACTTTTCTAATTCCTCCATTTTTTTCGCTCTAGATCCAACCTGGGCCAGTCTGAACTTGGGGGCGCTGATCTGCATTGAATGTTCTGGCATCCACCGGAATCTGGGCACCCACCTGTCTCGTGTGCGCTCTCTTGACTTGGATGACTGGCCCCTGGAGCTCACCTTGGTGCTCACCTCTATCGGGAATGAAACAGCCAACAGCGTCTGGGAGAAATGCACACAGGGACGCCGGAAACCCACCTGTGAGTCATCACGGTAAGTGTAGATAATCACATAATGTAGTGGAAGTATACCCTCGGAGACTTAGGCAGGCCTAGTGTGTCTACTTACCTGGGAGTAAGCATTGTGGCACAGATACTTGGATCAACAGAGAGAGAAGTTCAATTATAAATGCATGATGTAGCTAAAATTGGGCACATTGCAGCTTTGCTGACTTCGTGTGTGGGAGGAAGGCTTCTATTGGGGATAACCAGCCTCAAAAGGGGTTAATTCTAAATATACCTTTAATTTTATAAACTCTCCATGTGGAGAGTAATCATTCTGTCCCTCTCTCTGCCTAAAGCAGTGTTTCTCAACCTGGCTGAGAGCATTCTGGGAGTCCAGAATTAAAGTACACACATCTTAAAGTTGCCAAGGTTGAGAAACACTGGCCTAGAGGAAGAAACTATGTGGAAGTGGGGGAAGCAGTTGACATCCATACCCTTCCAAGAAGGGAATGGGACAACTTGCCGCAGCCGACTTGATGTGGCCAACTTGCCATTGCCAACTTGCCATGGCCAACTCGTCGCAGCCAACTCATCACAGCCAACTCACTGTGGGACAATGTAACAATTCTATTTAATTATTTGAAATAAATTTTAAAAGATTTTACTTTTTGCCATTCACATTTTATTCTGTCTTTTTGCATCCTTTCTTTAATGATTCTATTCCACCATTTGTTTGATATTAGTGTAATTCCTGTTCCATGTTAAGTTGTCCTGTGTTGAGATGTCTGTGGCGAGTTGTTCTGCAGCATGTTGGCCGTGGCAAGTTGGCCGTGGCGAACTGTCTTAGACCCATTTGGGACCTGAGAATCATCCTAGCTCTTAGATCAGAAGATGTCCATATAATGGCCTTGAATTTTTCACCATAGAGATCAGTATATGGATGTCTGAATTTGGCTCCTTTTCTTCATGCTTATCTTGCTCTTCCATCCCTTTGACCATCTCTTTGCATAAGAACTGCCATGGTTTTTTCCCCCCCGACCTCGTGTGCTTTTCATAACAAAGGGTGTCTCTGAGCTTAGCAACTCTTATAGCAAACTTTCTTAATTTCTTTTTTCAGGGAAGAGCGAGAATCTTGGATCCGAGCCAAATATGAGCAACGACTATTCTTGGCACCACTACCAAACTCTGAACTCTCCCTTGGGTGCCAACTGTTCCAGGCTGTCTTGGACCAAGACTTGGGGGCTGTGCTGCTCTTGCTAGCCCACAGTGCCAAGGAACAGATCAATGCTCCTACCGGGGACAAGGACCGGCGCACAGCTCTGCATGTGGCATGTGACCTTCCACACGTGGTTATCACCCAGCTTTTGGTCTGGGTAAGTTCTTGGCAGTAGAGCAGGGATGGTTTCTACTTACCTTTACTACCGGTTTGCATCGTGCCAGTGCATGCGCAGATCACTTCTGATGACGTCCAGGCAGTGGTGGGATTCAGCCAGTTCGCACCACTTCGGGAGAACCAGTTGTTAACTTTCTGAGCAGTTTGGTGAACTGGTTGTTGGAAGAAATCATTAGGGCAGAGAACTGGTTGTTAATTTATTTGAATCCCATCACTGTGTCCAGGTCAGTGGGCGGAGCCTCCCGTCAGTTTTACTACCAGTTCTTGCGAACCAGTCTGAACCGGGGGGGCAACCCACCACTCCAGTAGAGGCACTTTTAAGTCCAAGGAAATAAAAAAAAAGTCTTAATGAAAGAAGGCCTGCTCTCCAAGAGAAAAAGTTGACACACACAGTAGACAGATCGCCTAGAGCTGATTGTTAAAACATTAATTTCTGAGAATGTAATACATTCTCAGAATATATACATATATTCATTTCAGTATGTATGCATACAATGGCATATTTCAAATTTTCTTCTGTGATCTCAAATGTTCTTGCTCCATACAGATATGGGAGGTTGGTAGTAGCTTTAAAATAGTTCTTTGGACTTTGAATTGGATCCATTTACAGCATGTATTATTATTATTATTATTATTATTTTATTTTTTAATTTTTTTTAATTTTATTTATATGCCGCCCTTCTCCGGAGACTCAGGGCGGCTTACAATGCGTTAAGCAATAGCCTTC
>JANHZT010002419.1:146434-159257 GCA_032468215.1 Stegonotus admiraltiensis
CCCGGCAGTTCAGCACAAGTTCCTGGGAGAGCCTCTTGTGCAAGCCCCAGATTTGGGGCTCGAAAAGTAAGGTGGGCGGAAGTGGGGGGAGGGAGGGGATGTGGAAGTGCCAGAGCTAATATTATTGGCCCTGTGCAGCTGTTGTAATCTCTTGGATTGTACCTTGTAAGTATGTGACAATGTAAGAAGATGTAATAACAGTGACTGATTATTCCTTCTTGTGATAGCTCTCCAGAGTTGGATTGCCAAGTGGGTGGGAATATTTCCGTTGGTTTTTTTTTCTCTCTCTTTACAGCAGCAGCAAATAAGGAAGAGCATTTAGGAGAAAGTAAATGTTGGCCCCCTTGGTAATTTCTAATGCTGGGAAGGAGAAAAGGAGAAGGAAAGTGATAGCAATGGAGTTTGTAAGAATTGGTCAAATGCAAGCTAGGGACATGATATTCAGGCGATCTCAGAAGCCTTGCTATGTTCCCAGGAGACCACAAGAAAGTGACAGTACTCTTAATTGTCTCCACTTGATCATCTCCTTGCTTATCTTTTATCCCACTGCATCAAAATCTAGTGTTTAAAATGACAGAAGTAGGAAAAAAAACCCTCAGCAAATAGATGGACAGGAAGATTCCTAAGAGCATTTGCTTAACTTGTATTGCTTTACCCCTTATTACTTAGCTCCCGTTGGTGTCTTGCTGTAGTATTATACAGAGACAACTAAGCACATCTACGTCCATTGAGAACTTCATCCACCACATACTCAAATGCGTGTGCTGCATGATAAATACTTCTCCTTCTAGCCATTCTCACCTGTTCTTGCTATCGCAATGCCTTCATTTGTGAACTGCTGCATGAATGGTCCATTGTAGGAAAACCTCAATTTAATAGACAAGAGGGGAAGGGTGGTCCGTTAACTCCAAAATGATATCAATTTCCATCCATTTACACTGTTTGTGTGACACTTGTGTCCAGACTGCTTCAGAAATCGGCTTTTGTCTTGTTACTTGCGGGGGAAGCAAAAAGAAAAATGTTACCCATCACCTCACAAGCCTGCTGAATTGAGGTTTTACTGTGTCTTCATTTAAAGTATGATAATTGGTGATCTGTAAATTGAGTTGGTAGATAGGAAATGTGGTTAAAACAAGTAGATTAAGACTTATTTGGGGGGAAAATGCCACCGAGCAATAATCCATTACAGTTAGTTGTTGGCTTCCTCACCCTAACAGGCTTCACACATTCAGTGGGTTTTATTTGCAGCTGCTGCTTAGTGTCAGTCCTGAAATGGCTCCTTCTGTGTCTCCATTAGCCCCTTAAAATAAAAATAAAAAATCCATTTTGATAAAAGAAAAACCAGAAGACTCCTCAAAGGGGGAGATTTAAGGGTTTATTCTTCATTTTAGGAATCCAGTCTGCCAAACTGAAAAAGTACAGATTCTAAATGAACATAAATTCCCCCATCATTGAAAAGAGTAAAAAATAAAATTTAGAATTTACTTCAAGTTTAAATAGGTTTCTTTTTCTTCTTCAAGATACTGTAGCAGATGAGTTAGAACGCTGAAACTTTTAAAGTGCTATAATTGGTATTTGAACAAAATTAAGACTTTCCTATAGACATATCTTTGCCCAATTCCAATGTTACTCTTTAAATGTATATCCCACACTAATCTTTTTAAGAAGCGGTACTACACAGCAACACTAAGATTAATCTCTTTTTGCCGAAAACCAAGTATTCCCACCCCTACCAAAATCTGCACAATCAAACTCTTCTGTGCTAATAATAAAGGCCAGCTAAGCCACTGTCATCCCAATCCAGAGACTTTGGAGATCCAGAGTTTAAAAAGTGCTCACTGCTTCTGTGAAAATTTGAAGAGCCCTTCCATGATGCTCATTCTTGTAGGCAAAAAAAAATCAAAATACTGTAGATTCAGCAAATGTGAGAATTCTTAATTCAATTGTGTGCTCTTTAGAAAGGCGTGCGCGGAACTTTGAAAGTCATTTTAAAAGTTGTATCAATGAAAAGATACATATTTATAGGGATCTCACATATAAAGAGTGCAACTCGCTACATTCAGATGTTTCAGTGGGACTTATGCGATACATATTCTTGGTTTCTCTGACAATAAGACAGAAGTTTTAAAGAGTACACAAAAAACTTTCAAGATTATTTCCCTTTGTACAACTGGACAATAGCTCCCTTATTGGCAGTAACCATGTCAGAAGGTCACTGTCTTGAAATATGTTTCATGGTTAGTGAACATTTTTAGAAACTTATCCCTTCTTATATTTTAATGGAAAAACCTGTAAACATGACAAATCTTATCGAAAGGCAAAGTCAGTCAATGAGGGACAACAAGAAAAGCACAAACTAGCATCTGAAGAGAAGGTGGGGACTAGGATTAAACAATAACTCTTCAAATCAGTACCAAGGTTCAGCCCAACTGTCCATGCAAAACTGTGGAACGAAAGCTTCATACCCAGCCCTTTCAACCAAGGGCTAAAACAGCCTCTTCTTTCTCCTCATAACAAAGACACAAAAATTCCATCATAAGTTACAGAGTAATGGAAACCAGTTGGTTAGGATCACCAGTATATGTAGCTGACTTAAGCTGCCCTTCTCTTGAGCTTCATCTCCTAGAGTTGGGGGCTAAGGGCCAGAATGGGCAGCTGTGAAGTTGGCGCCACAGTCAACGTAATTGTAGGTCTCCAAGGAACTTTGAGATATGTGGCCAATGTAGGAGATTTTCACTGAAGTTCTGAAAGGCAGAAACAAAAGAGAAAAAGATGATATTTTTTTTATATAAACCAAAAAGTAAGTGGAGTCCTCACAACGTATACCTATACTGAAATGTTAAATTATGGGCCAGAATGTTTATATTATTCAACATACATATTCAGCAAGCTCCACACTGGACAATGCTCAAATTAAGCTGCATTCAAAAACCATCTGCAAAGTTCTAGGGCAACATTGTACATATCAATAAAACTATCATCATTTAACATAAAGGAGAGGGATCTACCACTGCCAGCATCTTTTACCATTTGCCATGGAGACCAAAGAGGGTAGGAATTAGAAACCAACAAAATTTGGAGGGGCACAGACTCCTCACCTCTTTTAAATTTCCCATAACTCCACTCTTCTCCTTCAGAAGCCCAGAAAATAGTTCATCAAAATGCAAGTTTGCTAGATAAGGCAGTGGTCAAGTTCAGAGAGTAATCTGGGACCTAAAAGGTAAAGGTTCCCCTGCACATGCGTACTAGATGTTTCCCACTCTAGGGGCAGTGCCCATCTCCATTTCTAAGCCGAAGAGCCAGCGCTGTCTGAAGACGTCTCCATGGTCATGTGGCCAGCATGACTAAACTCCCAAAGGCACACGGAACACTGTTACCTTCCCACCAAAGTGGTCCCTATTTTTCTATTTGCAGTTTTTACATGTTTTCGAACTGCTAGGTTGGCAGAAGCTGGGACAAGTAACGGGAGCTCACTCCATTACGCGGCACTAGGGATTCGAACCACTGAACTGCCGACCTTCTGATCGACAAGCTCAGGATGTTAGTCACTGAGCCACCACCTCCCAACCTTGGACCTACTGACATATTAAAGAACCAACAAACCCTCTCTCTGTTCCTACCAAACCTAGGTTGTTCACTGGGTGTTTTTATATGAAAGCAATCAGATAAAGGCATTAAATATGGGAGGAGAGGGTTGTTAAGTTTTTGGAGAGACTTTCATTATGTGTTAAGACTAATCCAGGATATAAATAACAGTTTGATTGTCTTTTCCAGTTGTTGTTTTTTTAAAGAGCAAGCCATAATGCCAGCTTTTGGCAACTGTACTCTCAAAAATCAACAGAATTATTAAAGGGGGTTCTGGGATTAAGGAAATGATTTTCTAGTATTGGGGGACAATCACCAAACTAGTTAGGAATTTATATTTGGAAATATAAAACAGAAAGGAGGAATGTTTTCAAATGTGTTTCTAACCCAAGAGATACACAGATAAAAAAGAAATCCGTAAAAGTTACGCACCTCATGAAAATCACAATATTGTGCACTCGGATCTTTGGTAGCGTGCAGAAGAAACTAAAAGAGAAAATCACAAAATCTTAAAATAATTTAGACACTAAATGGTGCAAGCAATTCTAAAAACTATTATTCTATATCCAGAACATGGTATAGCCAAATTTAACCTTGAGCAGATTTTATTGCCAAATCTGTGTTTAGCTTTAGTTAGGTTATGGACTATTTTTTTATACCTAAGGCTTTTGTTAAATTAGTCACAATGTCCTGCGGTATTCAGCTGTCACTTCCAATTATGAAGCTCAAGAGCACTGAAACAATTTTTAAAAAATACATCCAGGATATGACTGTACAACATTCAGTAGCGATACCATTTAACAGTCGCATATTGACACAGCAACATCTTTTTAGGAATAAATTTTCTCTTGGAACGACTAGGAAAATATTCTACACATACTTTTCAGACCATTCAAACAGTTAAAATGTTTTTTAAAAGGTTGGGTTCTTCCAGTGGTTTGAAGCAATGAGAAAGATTATGGTTTCTGAAGTATCTAGAAGGTACTCCCAATTATTTATTTATTTTTACATGGAAGCATGTAAGGAAAAAGCTTTTAAATTTATCCAAATGGGAATAAGAAGGGAATGATTCTTGGAAACCTAGCACATAAGTGAAGGCTTACACATAAATTATACCCAGCCATTGGCCCTCTAGCCTAGAAGGAGCTGCATAGTTCTACTGCATATATAAGATAAGGTAGCTGAAACTTTATTAGGGAACCTAGCAATGGCAACTATATCACAGCAAACATTGTATTTCTTCATTACACGTCAAATGCCAAAAACACAAATTACTCACTATACATAAGGTCCACCCATTTCAGCTTTCATGGTGAAATTCACCTGGAAAAACACAAGTTCTGAATTAATTATAAGCCAGCAACAGTAAAGGTCTTTGAAGCAAGTGTTTGCTTCTTCACAAAGAAGCTGCCATAGTGGATGGTGCCAGTCACAAAAAACCGTCCAAACAAACGAGGCACTCATGTCCCCACATACTCTCAACATTCAGATTATCTTTCTCTTTTTTAATGTGGGGGGGAATGACAATAAATAAAGTCAGGCATTGCATTTTTTCAGAAAAAATATGGGGTCTATTTTAAGTCAAGAGACATTCTTTATTCATATATTTATTTTAAAAAATTGTAGAGCTAGTCATCTTAGAGCACAATTTTGGGTGACAATAGATCATGAGCACTTTGGACTTTTCAAGTTTCCCATTTATTGACTTTTCAATAAAATAATTTAAAAATACATCTCATATTGCAAGGAGGCAACAGAGGAGTCCATGGGGACACTGGTTCTTTTAGGAGCCAAATTGTCTTTCACTGTTGAGTTAGCTAGGACAGGTGTTCCCAATCTTGGCAATTCTACGACACGGGAATTTCAACTCCCAGAATTCCCTAGCCATCATGGCTGGCTGGGAAATTCTGGGAGTTGAAGTCCATGTGTCTTAAAGTTGCCAAGATTGGGAGCCCCTGAGCTGCAAGATTATCTGTTCTTATCACACCTAGTCCCTCTCTTCATACATCTTAGTTTCATGTAAAATAATTGCCATACCAGTTGATCACTCAGTGGCTGGATATGAGTAACGTTGTTGATTTGTTGGGTCCCAACCACAGTGTTCATGTATTGCACCTGACTGGACAAGTTGGTCACTGCTACAGAATAGAAATTGGAATTCCGGATCCGAAGGGTGGCCTATGGACAGGAGAGAGGAAAGAAAACTGCTGAAAACAGATTTCCAGTTATCCTAGACATCAAACTTTGTTAAGGTTAATGTACTGGACCTTACCGTGATGGAAAGAATGACTAGGGAGTTTTTTTCATCAAACCAGACTGTAACCACCTTAATGCCATTGTCATCCACAAGCACCGAATGTGGAAAAAGAAAGAAGACCACCAATCCTGATGCTAGAAGACACAGCAACACTGACACAGAGACATAGAGCTTCCTGCAGAAGACAAGGACAAAGTTCAGGCAATTTGCTGTGCTCGGGTCCTGCAGGCAGGTCTTGCTATATATTGCAAAAGATTGTGTGTTTTACTTAGCGATAGGACTGGAAGACCTCCTCCATTAATATTTAATTCATTAATGCATCTCAGCATTGTATTATTGTTTACCATTTGCAAAATTCTGAGTCTGCATATCAGACATCATAAGATCTGGAGAATGAGTTGATTATACAGGGGAATCTACTCAGCTATTCTAAGATGCATCTTAGTTTTTCTGGAGACGCAAATCAAGTCCCAACAAAATATTTCATCCCAGCCAGAAAATAGGCAAATATGTCAAATACTTTTTGTTCCCCAAGACAATTTGGGACAGGGCCCTATACAATCTTAAGCAAGAATTAAATTTCCCATGCCATGACTAAAGACTTCAATTGATTTCTGACTTTATTTTTTAAAATTAAAGGTAAGCCTTCTCTATTTTAATCTTTCTGTTACAAACTGCTTTAGCTATTCATACTGATCATTTTCAAATAAGATTTCAGTGAGGAAAATGAAAATCCTAACCCAAATTCTCAATTCCAGTTCTCAACAGCCCCAGTCTATGTAACATATAATAAGGGGTACTGAAAACTGTTAAACCAGTAGCATGCACAGAATCATCAAGTTCTCAGTCCTGCTTCAATTAAAGCAGTGTTTTAAAACCTTAGGAAGTAGTCTGAACTTCAATTTCCAGATTTTCCAGCCAGCATGATGGCTGGGGAATTCTCGGAGTTGAAGGTCAGACATCTTAAAGTTTCCAAGGTTGAGAAACTTTAGAAATAATCTAAAATATTCCCTTAATGAAATTTCATTCCCACAAGCAATACTTCCCACTTCAGTCCATGAAACTGTCTCTCCCCATAGACACGTCAATCAATATTCTTTGTTGTTCAAGGGCATTTAAGCGCATCTATGACTTAAGTTATTTGAAGCCTACTGAAAATAATAATGAACAAACAGAGGCGGGGAGAGAGGGAGGGATGTTCTAAACTGCACTGAAAAAAAATGAAACATTGCCTCCCATTAAAATGCCAAAATTCAGTTGGTAATTATAGGGACAGACTGAAGATAGCAAATTATATTGGTAGTCTGATCACATTAAATTATAATCCTGAAGCACCCAGATATTTTAGAGATTAAAATGATTTCCAAGCATTCTCAACTGACATGGGTGGGGTTGGAAATACAAGTCACTTTTCAGCTGAATATTCATTTGTTTCATGCCCACTCAAATTATATATGTTACACAAGAAAAGGAATTAATTATTCCTATATACTTACGTTCTTTGAGGTTTTAATCTTTGATCATGATATGGAATCAAAGCAACCAGTTTGTTAACTTGCTCTGGAGACAAAAGCAATAATAACTGTGAGTACCAGCCTCTCTGTGTCATAGTGAGAAAGGACCATTTTTAGAGTCTTACTTTAAATGCAGTGTGAGTGGAAGTGAAGAACACACCATTTTAAAAGTCACATTTTTGTCTTCATACCAAGAAAAGACAACATGTAACAAGCTTTAGTAAAACGCAGGAACCTCTCTGGAGCACGAGACTATATACTGTCTTCCAAGGGATTTTTAATCTAAATAAACAGATGGTAATAGCTTAAGCAAGATTTTCCTGAAACAGGTCTCTAAGCCACTGTTTTTGATTATATGCAATATACTACTAAAATTTTAAGTCTCAGGCACCAGACAAAAGACATTGCATCTAATGTCAGCAGCAATATAAGGTTAACAAGTGTCAGGCCTGGAAGCCAGCTTTTGCATTCTTCCGGAGTCTTATTTCATGGGGGGTGTTATTTGGAACCCTGACATTAGGCTGGTTTCACTTGTGCTAAGCTGTACACCACAATTTACAAGTTCAAAATAGCAGCATTTCATACCACAAGGAAACCACCTGCCTTAATGTAATACGTAAACCAGATCTGTCAATGCTTTTACCTGAGGAGGGACTTGATTTCAAGCAGATTAACCCCAAGGGCATTAGTGTGTGATATGTGTGATTGTGACAACAAATGGGGGCAGAGACGGGAGGAAGAGACTCAAGAAGATTTTATTCATTTATTCATATTTAGATAGCTGCTCATCTCACAATCATATAACTCTGGGTGGCGTACAACGAACTTCTAAACAGTATTAATATTGTTAACATTAAGAAACTTTAAAATTGTAAAAGGTATGACAAAATTTAAAAGGTCAGGTGAAGAGGACGTGTTCATTAACCAGGAGTCATTTCAATATTTTGCCAGTCCCCTGGATGTCTAGGCCTCAACCAGGTCTTGAGGATCTCCAGAAAGTTAAAAGGGATGAGGCCAGCCTTATATTACAGGAAGGGGGATTCCATAAAGTAGGGGGGAAACACAGCAGAAAAACCCTGTCACTTAGGGCCCATCAATTAAACATGATGTGCAGGATGGGCAGATGTAATTAGGGAAAGGAAGTCCCACATATAACACAGCCCCAAGTCATGTAGGTAAGACAAAGTGAGATGGAACAAATTCTCAAAACTGGGCCTTGATAAACTATACTAGCGATAAGATTATATGGAGAGATTTCTGCCCTGAAACAACATTCTCCAAACAACCCTAACCCCATTACATCATCATTCCTTGTCAATCAAGAAAACAAATGATAAACACCACATTAAGGATTCCTTGCAGAGCAAACAAATGGTTCAATAAATGCAAAACCAAGCTGGATTAAAGAGATAAGCCCAATCACAGAATGGAAAGGAAGTTTTAAATAACACCCATTCATTTGACAAAGAAAGTTGTTCTTCAACTGTTATCATTACATCTCAAGGTAAAACATGAAACAGCAGCAGGAAATGCCGAAGGTAGGAAGTGAGGAAAGAGTGGTATGCTAGGACCATGAAATGTTCAAGTCCAAAAGGACTCAGCATTCAACAAAAGCAGGACACATAAAATTACCTGTGGGAATGCAGCCAGTGCCTTGGCAGGAGGGACAGGTGATGCTGTCTCGTCCAGTGAATTCCACATACGGAAATTTGGCAATATCTTCTTCTCGATCTTTATTGGTCAATAAATCCTCATCATTCTCTTTCTGCCTCTTGGAGCAATAGTTACTTGAGTCCACGGAATGGAAAGACCCCATTGCAACTAGTATCTAGGGTAACCCCACATGAAACTATAAGTAAAACAGAGGGGAAAATTTTTCACAGGAGTAAGAGTCTTCCATCATTAGCACAAATTTCACTTGGACAACACAGTCTTAAAAATGTATGCCTTCCAATAATCCAAATTCTGAAGGAAAACATCCAAAAACATCTGCAACCTATACACAGGATGTGCCTTATTTTATTTTTTAATTTTTTGGAGGATGGGGATTCACAGTGGATTATGTTAGCTAAATAAGAGAAGTGATTATTACTATATAATTATATTAGAAGAGAGGGAGGGAGGTATTCCATTTATCCAAGATTAGCCTATTCTATAATCCTATTTAGGAACAAGATAAGCATTAGAATGGGAAAGAACACCCAATGCTTTCCAAATATTTTGGATTATGGTTACCCATATGCTCAAGAGAGCATTATCAGAATTAAAGTATCTGGAGAGGCCTATATCTGACTAAAGATATACTTCTGGAGCCAGAAAAAGAAGATACGAGAACTTGTCAACCAGTTTCAAGTAATTAGGAATAAAGATGTTATCACATTATGGAAGTTCCCTTTTTTTTCATATGTACACCATTTAATATTTTTACAAGTTATAAAATCAGTGGATTTTGATCTACATGAAACGATACAGCAACTGAAGTGAGTCCCTTTCTGAACTCATTAGACTTTCATTAGGCTTTGCTGATTAGATAGCTTTGTGGTTACAGAAATGGCTAGTATATATATAATTATATAAAAATAAAAAGTTGAGGGATTTATGTTACTACCTTATTCTACTACATCAAAAGGAGTCAGAAATTAATGCTTTTCTTTTTCTTTTCTCCTTTACTTTTTTCTCCTTTTCCTCCCTATTTTCCCATTACTTTTTTTTGTTTGTACTTTTTAAATATTTTAATAAACTGATAAAATATTTAAATTGGGAAAAGAATTGTTTTGAAAGTTAATCTTTTTTAAAAAAGTTAAAATTGGATTTTAATAAATACTGAAGAAGGTGGCTGCTAGGTAACCAGTGACACCACAATGCCTACTTTTGGATTAAGGTCAACTTTTAACACTTTTAATAGAAAAAATAACAATACCAACATTTTAAGGGAATGTTCTCTATTGTAACTCTCCTTTAACCACAGTTCTATAACAGTGCTAAAGCAGTGCTGAGTCATTTTTATTTAAAGAAAACTCTAGCACTGACGCTGAGCCCAAAATATAAATTACAGTGCTGCGCTGCATCCTAACAATGGTACAAGCAATATGAGGGAAAGTTCATACCAAAGGTGTGACCAAAATAATGCCATCACAATGCAAAGGAAAAGAGTTGGGTGAACCAACAATCTGCCTGTGGAATTCTGCAACTGAAGAAACGCAGCTGCTGTGGATACAACACAGCTTCTATTACAAAATGAATGGAGAAGAAAAAACATATGGACCCTTCAACCCAACACCCTCCCGCTTTGCCTCCAAAGTAAGACAAAGAGCAGACCCAGTCCATTCTTCTGCCTGAAAAACAATACTTCGATTGTAAACTTTCCCCCCCAGTTAAGCCAGCCCACTGCATCACCGCAGGAAAATTTAGGACCACAACTGGCAGAGACGACAGCTATCAATACTTCACAATTAAATGTTCCACTGACCGAAGCAACCAGAGACAGGGCAGAATTCCAATAAGAATTAATTTCTTCCTGATTGCTAGGACTGTTCTGTAAAACACGCTTGGGAATTCAATTACCTCAGCTCTGGTTTCCTCCTGATATGTTAGATTACAACTTTCATCTTCAAGAGTGGAACAACTACTATGATTACTAGTACAGGTAGCCTTTGATTTACAACCACAATTGAACCCAACATTTCTGTTGCTAAGCAAGACAATTGTTTAGTGGGTTTTGCCCCACTTAAGGACCTTTCTTGCCAGAGTTGTTAAGTGAATCACTGCAGGGGTCAAATTAGTAACACCATTAAGTGAGTCCATCTTTCCCATTGACTTTGCTTGACAAAAGTTTGCAAAAGGTGATCGCGTGACCCAAGGACACTACAACCGTCATAAAATTGAGTCACTTGCCAACCATTCTGAATATTGATTACATGTTCATGGAGAGATGTTGCAATGGTCATAATGTTTGAAAAATGGTCCCAAGTCACTTTTTTCAGTGCCGTTATAACGTCGGTCACTAAATGAACTGTTGCAAGTCGAGGACTACCTGTAATAGCAATAGCCTTTAAGACTTGTTTGCCGCTTCACAGGGCTTTACAGCCCCGCCTAAGCGGTTTACAGAGTCAGCATCTTGCCTCGAACAAGGTGGCTCTTCATTTTACCCACCTCGGAAGGATGTAAGGCTGAGTCAATTTCGGCAGTATGAGCAGAAGAACTCTCAGCCCGTTTCCTGCAACCAAAAAGAAGCCACCGTCCTACCTTACAAGGTTGCTGTGAAAAAGTACTAGAAAATCTTGACCACCTTGGAAGAAAGGCAGGCTCAGGGGCATATAAATTTAAAAAAAACCAAATTCCGGCGTTGCTTTGCAGTCTATGCAACCGGATACAAACTGCTTTTAAGGCTATTAAGTTGCTGCTGCTGCTGCACCCACATTCCTACTATTTGCCCAACTTAACTTCTGGGAGCCCCTCCTTGCGGGTAAGAAAACACAGCTACAAGCCTTCCTCCCCAGTCTTTCATTACCATCATTAAACCTTAGTCTCCCGCCCCGCAAACCAACCTGCCGCCGCCGCACCAAACTCTCCCTGCGGAAGACGCTCTTCTGTCTTTTAAGATTGTTGTCGCTACGGCACCTTATTGCGTCACCGTGCGGAACTCCCCCCGCCCCCCCGCCTCTGGAGTTTTTTGTGGTATTTTTATGCCTGGGACTTGAACAGCTATTTACAGAAGGGTTGGCATAGCCATAGAAGAAATGGCTGAGAGGCAGGATGCAAGCTTGGCATTCTGTCTGATTTTTTTACTGCCTTTCTGAGGGCATGTGATTTTTCCTTAAATCTGGATGATTACCTTAGGATATCTTGTGAAGTGAGTGAGACCAGCTGGTATCTTTAAGTGGTGCAAATGGATCTAATGATTGCTTCTCCTGCGTGCTTTGTCAGTTCACTGAGCACAGGAGTCTCCTGTCTATGGGGATTCTTCAGTCATCCAGGTCATGGTTATCCAAAAGGTACTTTTTTCAAGAGGCAACTGGACTTTCTTGGTTTCCAGAAAGTCCAGTTGCCTTTTGAAAAAAGTACCTTTGGGACAGGAGTCTCTTGCATTGCTTCAGAATGGCCAAGCTACATAATTGCTCACTGATAATAAGTGGATCCTCCTTTCAATTTGTTATAGTTTGCTCTCATGATAACATGGCATAGTAACATGGCACCAATTATAGAAAGTTAGCACCCACCACTCTCCTAGAAGAATGAAATATTTTGAGAAATATTAAAAAGGAAGAATATATTTCCCTGGATGAGAAATGGAGAAATACGTTTTCTTAGAGGGAGAAAGCAGCCCCCACCTTCCTTAATAGCCCATAGAAGATGTCAGCACTTAAGAGATGGATAGCTATATTCATAGACAAAAATTCCCTGCAGCAAGGTCTGAACAAAGGCAGAATGGGATTAGCCCTCACTCAAGATGTTAATTTGTTAATTT
>JANHZT010002419.1:193421-205448 GCA_032468215.1 Stegonotus admiraltiensis
AGACCCCACAAACAAATTTAAAACCCCAGATTAAAACACTTCCAAAAGAGATTAGGCCAGGCCGGCTAAGTGGAATAAATGTGTTTTCAGGGCCCGACGGAAGGTTCGGAGGTCCGGAATCATGCGTATCTCTGGGGGCAGATCGTTCCAGAGGGGCGATAGTACTATCCTTGCTTGGTCTTTGCCACAGTAGATCTTTGTATTTTGTTATCTTCTCCAGTTCTTTCTCTTCTATTCTGCTGTCTCCAGGCACTGCCATATCCACTATCCAGACTTTTTTTGTCTTCCTTATCAACAATTATTAAGTCTGGGGTGTTACGTGGCAGGTGCTGTTGGAATTCTAAAATCCCATATCAATAATAATAAGTCTCCTTCTCCTTCTCCTCCTCCTCCTCCCCCCCATTACATTGTTATTGTTATTGTTATTATTATTATTGTTGTTGTTGTTGTTGTTGTTATCTTTCCTTTCAGCAGGACAATCTGAGGGGAAGTTTAGCCGAAACCAGTTGGAAAATCCGCTTCTGTTTCCTTTTCCCCGCCTTTCACGCGTCACCTTGCCCATTGACGTGCAGGCGGGGAGCGGGCGGAGCGCAACGAGCCGTCCCTGAGGGGCGAGGGAAGAGAGCCATGAAGAGGCGGGGTTAGAACCAGGTACCGCTAAAATCTATTGGTGAGGCAGAGAGGAGCGCCGGCCCCTTATTGGGCACGTTGAGGGAAATTAGCAGAGGGGGCGGCGGCGGGGCGGAGTCCAGTAGACGGTGGTTTCCAGTTAATAGGCGGGTTACGGGATGGGGTGGCGGGAGGTGACGGTTGGTTCCGAGAACCGGCACGGGGAACTGAGGTACTGGGCTAAGTGAGAGGGTCCTCCGTTGTCTCGCGGGGCAGAGCGCTTGGCGTGAGGTGGAGTGGGGTGTGTGAGTGCGCGCGCGCGCGCGAAGGGAGAACCCGCGAGCTTCGCGGTTTTGTGAACGCGTGACGGTACGGGGATGGCGGTTATATAGGGAGGCCGGCTTTTCACGGGTCTGAGTTATGATTCCTATCCTGAAGTGATCGAAGTAGAATGCAAAAAAAAAAAAAAGAGGGGGGTGTCCGCGTGTGTGGTTGGGGAAAGGAAACGTGTGAATCTTCCTCCCGCAGCCTCCCTTACAAGAAAAGAGGGTGTCTGAAATGGAATTTGGAGAAAGGGAGGAAAAAAAGAAATGAGAAATAAAAGATGTGAGGCTGTTTCAGTCTTTTTTTAAAAAAAAAATCTTTCCTAGGCCCTGCTCCATTATCACTACCATATGTTTCCCCCCACCCCCTCGCTAAACAATGTAATATTACAGTTAACTTGGTGTGAATGTCTTTTCCATTAAGTTGAAGTTGCTTTCTAAGGAAAACAATTGGTGACGGGGAGGGGTGGTGGTTTATGTTCTCCCACCTAAGGTGACTTAGCTTCCTCTGGTACCTGAAAGGGGTTTTTCCTCATTCTTGTCTACCTTAACCAGTGCTGAAAAAAAAAGTTCATCAGAAGAGGGAATTATAATTTTAGAACAGGAAGTTAATGTTCCCTAGGTTGAACTATATGATAGAGACATAAAGTTCATTGTGTTTGTATGTGACTTACACAAAAAAGGGCAAGTAGAATGTGAGGAGTTACTCTTTACCTAAAGGCCATAGAGGATCCATAAGCATTGTTAAATATTTTTATGAAACTGTGAAATTTTTAGATTCCAAGTTCTAGTTTTCACCATTTACTGTGTACAGTAAGATGTTTCGTGGACAGTAATATTGCTTTGGCCTGTTACAGTTGGTGGGGTCATGGTATTGAACATGTTTAAATATCTTTCTTTCTCCAAAGTTACAAC
This sequence comes from Stegonotus admiraltiensis, assembly GCA_032468215.1. Lineage (NCBI taxonomy): Eukaryota > Metazoa > Chordata > Lepidosauria > Squamata > Colubridae > Stegonotus > Stegonotus admiraltiensis. Next base: position 195,269 of record JANHZT010002419.1, read on the forward strand.
ATTATATATGGATCAGAAATAAGGCTGTTTCTCACGAGTCATTTTTATGCCTTCTCCCTCTTTGCTGAGATGGATTCTTTGTCCATCCTAGACTTGGATGATCTTTTTATTTCTTTGTTTATGACCTGCCTTTATTATTTTTTACAAATAACTGAAGGTGGCAAACATATCCAATGCACCTTCCTCCTCCTGTTTTCCCCACAACAACCCTGTGAAGTTGAGCTGAAAGAGAGCGACTGGCCCAAAGTCACCCAGCCGGTTTTTATGGTTATAGTGATATATTTATTACCCAGTTGTCAAGGTCTGTCCTACCTCTATTGTTTCTCTTCCCAGCCACTATAGTCACTGATTTCCTTCTAAGGTAATTGGTAACAAAGCCTAAATAATTTTTATACACCTTATGGATGACTTTGGATGGTACTGAACATAGAAAAAAAACTTTTTTTGACCCTTATACAGTTAAGGATAATCTAAGTCTATATCTGAACAGGGCTAAGTTGAAGGTAATGTTATGATCAGAGAGCTAGTATGGTGTAGGCGTCAAGGCACCAGGCTAGAAACTTGGAGATTGTGAGTTTTAATCCTGCTTTAGACCTGGAAGCCAGCTGGGTGACCTTAGACCAGTTACTCTCCCAGCCCTAGGAAGCAGGCAAGGGTGTTCTGAAAAATGTTGCCAAGAAAACTGCAAGTATTTGTCCTAGCAGTCAGCAGAAGTCAAAAACCAACTCAAAGGTACCCTCACCCAAAAAAGTTGTGATGGCATGGAAGAAAAAAAAGCATCTGTGTTGTGCTTATGTGGAAGAAGGAAAAGGCTTATGGCACAATGCAGAAGAATGAGGATAGGCTTTATAGCAGCAACTCGGAGATAGCCCAATGATGCCAGAACATGCTGTAAAGGACACCAAAGGAAATGGCCTGAGAATAACATGACATTTTGTGTGATTGCCACCACCTTGCTAGAATTAATTGCTGGTGCTTGTCCTGGTCCCTCCCCAAAATATGCTTGGATAATTTCTAAATATCCCCAGTGTCACATCAGTTCAGAGCATTGTGAGAAATTTAGACAGTTCCTAGTCACAGACATAGTTGATTGCTGCCACCAGCAGATAAGCCTGATGGGTCAAAAAGGAGAAATATCCTTTTGACGTATGAGAGGCCAGGAATCTGGCTTTTATCATGTGTACTGATCCTATCCTGCTGTACTCCCTAGTGCATCTTAAAGTGTAAACAAGACACCTAGACTGAAACCCCCCTCTTCAAAAAACAGTCTGCCAGCTTAAAGAACCAGAATTGAATTAAAAGTAGAGATGATAATTAATTATCCTGCCTTTATTGTTTTCTCAGTCTTTTGAAAATGGCTGGCTGGCTGCCTTTTTCTAAAGAATCAAAAATTAAGATGTCATTTACTGATTTTTAGAAAACTGAACTGCAAAGAAAAGTAACTTGATCTATAGTTTATTTAGTTCGAGATACATTTTAAATGTTATCAATGTATAAAATATGGAATGGTGCATACTGTGCTTCTATTACTACATCTCTGCCCTAAAAGTATTGTGATAGAGGCAGCCTATGTTACGATCTTGTGAATGTGGTGGTGCTCTTATTACTGGAAATATTGAACTAGAAGCAGGATGGCCAGTAATTTGGATTTCTACCCCCAGCAGTAGGTTAGACTTGATGGGTGACATGGTCTACATTCCAACTCTGGTCCTAGAATCTTAGGGTGGGGGGGATTACAAGATTTGAGCAATACATAATTTTTAAAAGCAGTGTAAATGATTTAAAATGAGATTAAAAAGTATTTTACCCTGAATCCTAGACTTGTGGAGCTTTTTGTAATTGCTTTTTTTCCTTTCTTTTCCTGCCCCTTTAAATTCAGAATACAATATACCATGGAACTACATCCTCAGGCTAGATTGGGAGCAATTTGTTGACTCAGGATCATTTAGCTCAGTAAACTTTATAGCTGAAGGTAAAATTCAAGTCTAGATTTTTCCAATTTAGATTCATTTTATATTGCATCATATATTTCAGAGTAGAACTTTGACTAATCTTGTTTCAGATTAAACAATGGGTTTGAAGTGCTGGTATAATTGACATCACACACAATGTGAACAGCATTTCATTAATACTTCTTACCTAGCTTTTCCCCTAGTCATTCCTTATTTCATTCAGTTCTCTTCCGGTTTATTCTCCTGGTTTATTAATTATCATAAACTATCACTCTTCATGATAATTAGGATTGATTCTGTGGTTGTATATCACCTTGATATGCACGGTATGGAAGAACTACACTAAAACTACCTCTCTTGCTTCAACAAGTGGAGTCTCTTGATGCAAGTTTGCAAAAGAATCTGAAGTTTTTCTTTTAACCATTCTCATACTAGTACAGTCCCGTGTCCCATCCCCCACCCCCGACATCTTTTTGCCAGCTAACAATACTGCAAAGGCTGCAGGCATTTAGAAAGTAAGAGGCACTATAAAGCTTTCCTAAATGCTATATTTCCTCATATTTTTTCTCTTCAGATATTCTTGAAGCAAACTTGGTTTGTGCTCTGAACCTGGTTAATGAGAGGGGGGGGATTTGGCTATTTCCCTTCCCCTCACTTATTAATTTCTCTAAATACCTCAGTTGTAGAGGTCTTAGTGCTCCCTGAACTTGGTTGTTTGCTTGCAAACATGTTTTCATCATTTGTTCATACTTTTTTTTGTTGTGGCTATCTAATAAAAGTTCTGAAAACTAGTTAAATCTAGTGAAAGTCAAATTATCCTATTAATTTCTTGGTTGGCCTTAGATCTTTCCAGTTCTGCTCGTATTTAATATTTCCTCACAGAGTACTCATGTGGATAAACAAACTTAAGTGTTTTACACATTACTTTTTGTATGTCATTCTCTGTGTTGGAAATGATAATTAGGTCTTTAAAAACTCAACAGGTGGTATTAATTTATTGGCCAAATTTTAATAAACCTTTTGTGCATATGCCAAGATGTGTTCATACACAACATTTCTCTTTTTCCAAGAAGTGCCTCTCCCTTGCAAAGTGCCTCTCCCTTGCATATTATCATTTACTTTTGTAATTCTCCTCTCTTTCATTGCACTTCCAAGGAAAGGTTGGTAGATGCTCCACATAGAAGAAGATAAAAAGTCACCCATATTTTAGTCAAATGCTTTGGACCTAGATTCTTTTTTTTTAAACAAAAAACGTACTTTGCTCTACTTGTTAAAAGTCTCAGCAGGAAGGCCAAAGCCCAGCTCTAATTTCTGTTCAAGAATAGCACGGTGCATAGTTTTAATTGGCTAGCCACTTTGTTAAATAAAAAACAAATATTGCAGAGAACAAATGAAACACTTAATGAATGCTTCAACACTGAGCAGAAGTAAGACAAGAGTGTGTAATAGCATGTGGTGTTGTCATGTAATCATGGATAAATGCATAAGGAATGCTTGTGATGTTGGAAGTGTGCTTGGAAATGTATTTGTGTATAAATGTAGGTGATAAAGAATAATTTGAAAGTGAACATTGAATAAAGTATATAATGCAATTAGTATGGATGTGAAACTGAATATATCAAAAGATCAAGGTAGCTCTAGCACTTAGACTTATATTCCACTTCACAGTGCTTTACAGCCTCTCTAAGCGGTTTACAGAGTCAGCACATTGCCCCCAACAATCTGGTCCTCATTTTCCAACCTTGGAAGGATGGAAAGCTGAGTCAATCTTGAGCCGGTTAGGATTAAGAGAATTGAACAACTGGCAGTGGAATGCAGAGTTAGCCTGCAATACTGAATTCTAACCACTGCACCACCACATCTCTTGTGTTTGACTGGTGAAAAATATCAAATTGAAAAGAAAAAAAGTAAAACATGAGGCAGGGAAGCAAAAATGGCTGAAAGAAGATTGTCTTTCTGGCCACTTTGTTATATGAGAATTAAACATGTCAGAGAAAGATAAAATCAAGTTGAATGAAGTAGAAATGAGCCAAAGAAGGAATCGATTAATCAGTGTTGAATAAATTAGATTGACTACAATAGTGATGATCAGTACATAAGAACTACCGGTACATTAAGATGGTTTGGTCAAATCATAAAATGAATATATGGAAGAGTGAGAGGAAGGCAAAGATGAGAAACTCAACGTTAGTTGATGAGATCCCCCAGAAGAGAGAGGTAAGTTTAAAGAACAAATGGCAGTCTGCCAAGTAAGCAGCATATGGATGCGGTGGAAAGAAAGATGGTTTCCCAGAATAGAAAGATATGGAGCAGTCTAGTGAGTGGTGCTGGTATAAACCAGATTGACTCAGATTTCATTTTTCTTTATTTCCTTCCTTTAATAATTTTGCTTATTATTTCTTACTGAGGCATTGCACCATATTACTTACGATGAAAAGGAATAGCATGATGGGTAGGTGGTGTACGTATGTATATAGCTACTATGGAGATAATAACCTAGCTAACTACAATGTTGCAATAAGCACAATTCATTTTTACTTTTGTTCCGTAGGTTAAGTAATACCACATAAATTCTTTAAAGGGATTTGAGGTCTGTTTCTTTTTGGCTTTGGGTTCATTTGGTGTGTGTGTATGTATGTGTGTATCTCTCCCCTCTCTTCATCTCTTCATGGTCACATGATCAAAATTTGGTTGCTTGACAACTGGCACGTACTTATGGCAGTTGCACTGTCCCGGAGTACAAATGTAATCACCACTTGTAATCTTCCCAGCCGGCTTCTGACAAAGTCAATGTGGGAAGCCAGATTTGTTTAATGACCTCATGATTCACTTAACAACTCAGTCAAAAGAGGTCATGAATGGGGCAAAACTCACTTAACTGCCCACAGAAATGTTGGGCTCAATTGTGGTCATAACTCAAGGAGTACTTGTATTCTGTCAAAATCTGATAATTTATTTAAGTTTTATAGAAATGATATTTTAGACAGTTGTTTTAAGACTTGCCTTGTTCTGTGTCATGCTGTCCTCCCACACTAAATATTGGGTAGTGACTCATCTTCCTTTAAAGGATAGGTTGCTATAGCATTAATTTGCTTTATTTCTGAAAGATACTTCTCCAAGTTCAAATTTTTTTGGGAGACTCTTCAAACTTCTGGGAAGTTACTGCCCACAGAGCACATGGGATCATCATTAAATTTTAACATGTATGTACTTAGTCTCTGGATTTGAACTTCAGGGAAATAAAAATCACCATCCCACTGCTAGACTTTTAAAAAAATTATTTTGGCACCTTGGAATTTTCTACTTTTTCTAAATCTATATAGATCATAATCAGTATACGATACAGCATTTAACTTTGTTGATCTAGAATTTTTTTTGTTTTCTAGTTTTGCCTATCCCTGATTCTGTCTAAATTCTTCATCCATTTACTCAATACAGTCTATAATTCGTTCCAGTTCTGAATCATATTTCATCAGCAATTTAGAATAAGGCCAGCAAGCATTCCAAATTTTGTTTTTTAAAGTTTTAAAAGTTTTAAAATTCAGCCAAATTTGTGAGACTTTGCCCTTGTTTTTGTAATTCCTTTGAAACAATAGTACTTATTTGAACTTATTGGAACCCATCCAATTGTAAAAAGAGAGTTTTAAAGAATTTTCACTTTTGTCTTATTGACAATTAAATCTTGCTGTCTCTGTGATTTATTATATTTGTAGTCAGTCTATTTACTATTGGGTTTGGATCTTTTGTTGCTTTGACAAACTACAACATGACTTAATGGGCAATGAAGTTCTAATTCTGTTAGTGTGCACACAATTGTGTCAGTGCTATGTATTTCCCGTTTGTCCTTTTTATGCATATGGTACACTAATTTTGTATATAAATACAGAGTCCTCAAATTATGACCATAATTGAGCCCAAAATTCATGTTGTTAAGTGACAAATTTGTTAAGTGAGTTTTGCCCCATTTTATGACTTTTCTTGCCACCTTTGTTAAGTGAATCACTGTAACTGTTAAATTAGTTACACCATTGTTAAGTGAATCTCGTTTTCCCATTGACTTTCCTTGTCAGAAGGTCGCAAAAGGCGATCACATGACTCTGGGACAAAGCAGCCCTCATAAATGTGAGTCAGTTGTCAAGAATGTAAATGGGGATGCTACAATGTGTGAAAAATGATTGTAAGTCACTTTTTTCAGTGATCTTGTAACTTTGAATGGTCACTAAATGAACTGTTGTAAGCCGAGGACTACCTATATAATGTGAAATGAGCAAGGCCAATGTCTAGTAATCTTTTAAAGTACTGAAAGCTATATAAAAAAGAAAAAAAGCCAGCTTGGTCAGGATAAGTCCTATTCTGTTCAGTTACTGGTAGTTAGATAAATCTATAGTCAGAGTATGTGGTAACACAGCATGTATACAAGTATTCCTCAACTTATAACCATTTATTTAGTGATCATTTGAAGTTACAAGAGCACTGAAAAAAGTGACGTACAACTGGTACTCACAGTTACAACTGTCACACCATCCCTGTGGCCACATGTTCAAAATTTGTGCAGTTGGCAAATAGGCATTTGTTTATGACGAGTGAAGCCTCCTGGGATTGTGTGATTGCCATCCGCGACCTTCCTAGCAGACTTCCAACCAGAAGCAGATTCACTTAACAACCGTGGTATTATCTTAACAACTGCAACTGATTTGCTTAACAACCATGGCAAAAAAGTCATAAAACTGGGTGTGACTCAGTTAACAACTGCCTTGCTAAACCACGGAAATTCTAGTCTCAATTGTGTTTGTAATTTGAGGACTACCTGTACTCAGATGTGAAATACATGTATATAATTTAGGGAGCTACTTATTTGTTTTATTGAGAAAAACATTTTAATTATTAGCATTTTCCCATTTTATGAGCACTTCTTGTCGTCTCAGTGAACAGCCGTTCATTAGGTCAGGAACTTTCTGCACTTTTAGGAATGGAAAAAGGAATTGTTTGTTTGGATTCTAAGGAATATAAATGGCAAGATAAGCCAGAACAAAAGTCCAACCTGATAAGACAGGGCAAAGGCTGCTAAAGGCGTTAAATTTACTTTGATACATAGTTTTCTGAAATGGCTTTTTGACATGTACCGTGATTTGAAATATAAATTTGGTTTGTAAATTAAGCATCTCGAAAGTTTTGGGATCAGTTTTGGATGAATACTCTACAATGCCAAATATTCTATAATGCCAAGTACAATGACATTGGGAACCTAATAGATAGGGAGGCAAATAGCAAGGAGCAACTTAGGTTGTGCCATATTAACTGTAAGCAAAACAAACAAACCCATAATTATGGCAATTATGTCTTATCCTAAGTTATTTAATTGAGTCTGGTGACTTGGGGAATTGATATTTTTAAAAAATCAATCTGTAAATGAAGGAATTCATTTTCTATTCTAATTATATTGTTTCTTTTTAAAAAATCTGAACCTTTCCCATTAGTAATCTCTATAAACTGAGATTTTTGTCTAAATATCTCACTATCAGCTACTTTCTGCCAGTCCTTATCAATTTTAAATTTTAGTTAAAAATAGTCTTGTAGGAATAAAGGAATTTGAAAAAAAAATCAAGAAGAGGCTTTCTACAATGTAAACAATGCTGTAACTTTTAATGTTATACAGTATTTATTTTATTTATTAAATGTATAGTTCACTATGTTGGGTCAGTGGGCATGTCTTAAGTTGCTTGCAAATATATATTTGCCTACATAATGGTGTGCTTGAGAAGATACACTTCTAGACTGCAAGGTTTTGACTGAAGAATAATGTTTAGATGTTACAAAAACTGGATGAGTAAAACTGGTAATTGATTTGGAACTGAAATTTTAAATACAAGATATTTAATATGTGTGCCTGTTGAGGACTATTACATTTTAAAAATCCAAGGAAATGAAGCTTTCTTTGTGCTTTCATAAAGACTCAATTTAAAGTATAGAGAGTTTAATGTACTGATTTATTTCGACTACATAATTTATGTATGTAATTGATGGCAATTTTATTTACATATGGATAGTCCTTGACTTTTGACTGGTTGTTTAATGACCAGTTGAAGCTACGATGGGCTTTAAAAAAGCTACTTTTAACCTGTCTCTAAAGATACAGCTCCTGCACCATCACCATCTCTGTGACCAGATGATTGTATTTTGGGTGTTTGACAACTGACTTGTATTGACACCCGTTTGCACATCCCAAGGTCACATGACCACAATAGGCAACTTTGAAAATGGCACTAGAAAATGGTAAAAAACATTGATTGGATATGCTAGAATCAGTTAACGACCACATTGTTCAATTAAAAATCACATGATTTGCTTAACAACCATGGTGTCTTGATTTACAACCATAAAAAAACAGTCATAAAATCAGGTCTGGTCATGTGCTTCCTCGATTTACAACTGCAGTGATTTACAGCCAAAATTCTGGGCTCCATTGTGACCATAAATCAAGAACTACCTGTAGAGTATATAAGTAAAACACATAAGAGGTACATTTTGTATTGGACAGCTCCTGTCCCTGTTCTTATTTTTATTAATTGAGTATTACTTGCTCACCTGAATTTTCTGTTCCAGCTTAATATTGTCTGAAAACTGGTGAAATACATTTCTGATTTATATTTTGTGGTTTCAGAATTTGCCTCCTTGGATAACACTAGATTAGATTGGCACGAGGCTTACTACATCTCTTCTTCAAAGCTTCAAAATAACATTGGTAAGAACATCAGTATTTAATTATGTTTTATATTTTTATTTTGGTTAACTTTTAAATGATCTTTGTATTTTTTTTGGCATACCTGTAAAAAATAGGGCAACTAATTTACTTGTGTTCTGCTTTGGTATTTTCTGTATAATTCTCTAAACACCCTCCAGCAGCATACATACGTGAAGGCGTGCATGAGGGTGTGCATGTGTAATTTGGCTCTGACTTTTGGGTACAGATGGATCTGAGTGAAAAGAAGGATCTGTGTTCTTTGGCTAATATATGTTTTATTTAGAGGTGTATTATATTTGTTAGATTTGCTATTTTATTTTATTCTATAGTTTTATTTCTTTAAAATATTTATACTCTTTCAGGAGTGATCTTTGGAGCAGTTTACATCTAAAATTAAACAATAATTTTCCTTTTTTATAAAAGTAGAGTTCCCAGTTATCTGTTTTTTCTCACATAAAAAGTTTCTGAGTCATCTCATCATTTGTATGCTCTGTTGTCTTCTCTTTTTCTTCTTGTCTTCTTTTTCAAACGTGACAGAACGGTATATAGCCGTGATGGCAAACCTATGGCATGCCTGCCACAGGTGGCACACGTAGCCATATCAGTGGGCACGCGAGCTCAGTTCCAACGCACATGCGTGTGCCAGCCAGCTGATTTTTGGGCCTTCTGGGCCAACCAGAAGTAGGGAAACAGGCTGTTTCCTGCCTCTGGAGGACCTCGGGGGGTGGTAGGAAAGGCCTGTTTTTCTCTCTCCCCAGCCTTCAGAGCCTTTCTAGGAGTCTGGGGAGGGCAAAAATGGCCTCCCCCTCCCCCCGGGAGGCCCTCTTCTGGTGGGATCCCCCCACACACACACTCCTGGCACATGATGGCAAAAAGGTTAGCCATCACTGGTATATAGTATTTCAGATACAGACATATCATAGGTTTCCATAATGGGATTAACATATAGGCAGTTTTCAGCCTTTTTCCTAATAAGGGTTAGGGTTAGGGTTAGGGTTCCGGCATGGAATTTTGCTTTTTTCACATCTGCCATAAATTGAGTCAATATCTTTAAATTGAACTATTCACTATGATTAGTAACTCATTATATTCATACTTTTATGAATCACATTTGCAAGATTGTCCAATTCCAGGTAGAATAAAAATAGAATATAGAAAACAAAGAGGGAACAGTGCTTCACCTAGAGGGAATAATGTGCAATTTATCTAACATACACACCTACCCCAAGGAGCCTTCCACTGGATGTTCACTTTATTTATTTATATTGCTTTATACCGTACTACAGTGATGGCTAACCTTTTTTCCTTCGGGTGCCAAAAGCACGCGCGCGCACACTATCGTGCGCATGCACGTGCCCACACCCATAATGCAATGCCTCTCCTGCATTCCCCGCCCCTCTGCACATGCATGTGACTCTCCCGCATGCGCACGCGACCCCTGCATGTGTGCACAACCCCACCCCCCTTTTGGCCTCACATCCCAAAA
>JANHZT010002420.1:4506-16105 GCA_032468215.1 Stegonotus admiraltiensis
ACTGCCTTAGGGTTTTGCAAAGCAAAGGGTGCTGATGAACAAAACACTCCTTTTGAAGCATGAAAGCAGCTCTTTTGCAAATCTGTCCCCAATTACCTGCCTCTGCATGCCCAAGCAACATTTTCACTGGCATCGCCACGGAAGCAAAGTCTTTTGAAGTAGCTTCCCAAGCCAAATTGCTTCATTTGCAAAATGCCTCTTTCGAAAGCTTTGAGGTGCTTTAGAATGCTGTTTCAAAAATGATCTGAAAGTCCCTTAATGCAGAAAGGATTTGTTTTCACCTCACTCAGCAGTGATACTGAACTTTCTCTGTTACTTTTATACTGTCGTGGTCCTTATTTGATTTTAGTCCTTGTTTTTTTTAAATGAGTTATATGTAGTCATCCTGAAAAACCTCGAAGCAGAAGCAAAAACTGCACCCTTTAGGACTACTGTATTTTTCTGGTTCGGACCCTCTGAAATCATCAGCAGTGCTTTTTTACTATTCCCTCAGAAAGGCTGTAGGGAAATTACAGAACCATTGAGAGTTGGGAAGCCTATGAGTTTATAAATTGTTCTTGTTCTTGTCATTATTATTATATTACACAACTACCTAGAGCAGCGATGGCGAACCTTTTTGGCACTGAGTGCCCAAACCAGAACATGCGTGCATGTGTGCGCGCTGGAATGCCACAAACCTGAAGATCAGCTGGCCGGCGTGCACATGCCGGGTTTTTTGGCCTTTTTTTGGTTGTTGTTGTTTTCTGGGCCATTTTCAGGCCGTTTTTTAGGCAGTTTTTGGCCCAGAAAACAGCCTGAACACGGCCCAAAAAATGGCCTGAAAAAGGCCTGGAAAATGCCTGGTTTTTTTGTTATTTTTCGGACCGTTTTCAGGCCATTTTCCAGTGCTCCGGTGCCTGCAAAGACCAGCTGGCTGGAGCACACTAGAAGAGCAGCTGGCTCCCTCCCTACCTCCCTCCCTTCCATCCATTTTAATACACTTTTTATCTGTCTAATTATTGTAGCTCTCAGGGAGAACTGCTATTTAAAAATTATCACACACAAATTCATTAAAATGAATTTAATTCTGAGTCTCTGAAATGTGTGTGTGCATGCGGTCATGTCCATGTACAGTATCTTCAAGTCAGTGTTGACTCCTGACAACTGGACATTTTTCAGAAGTGGTTTGCCTCCTTCTTAGGGCTGAGAGAAAGTGTCTGGCCCAAGACCACTCAACTGGCTTATACTTAAGGCAGAACTAGAATGCCCAGTCTTCAATTTCTAGTCTGATGACTTAACCACTATAACCAAACTGACTATCTGACTCTACCAAAGGCATACAGTAAACTACAAGAACAAATACATACTTTAATACAAGGATCCCCAGTCTGCATGCTGTTTGGAACCAGGCCACAGAAGCAACGGGCAAGTGTGCGTGCACATGTAACCCCATTTGTGCGAGCAGCGGGCGAGCATATACTCGCTTCATTTACGCAAGAGGCATGTGCTTGCCTGTCACTCACATGGAACCATTCCCTCTTCCCACCGACCCCCACTGGTCCACAAATCCAGAAAGGTTGGGTATGGGGAACTGTTTTAACACTTGCACAGATTTTACTTCTCAGTATGAAGTTCATCTAATACCCCTTCCTCAGAGCTGGTAGCCAACCTTGACATGCCTGTGAAGCAAAGCAAGGTCAGGGCTGGCTAGTGCTTGGTCTGGCTACCAAGAAATCTCAGAGCCACAGGGCTAGTCGAAAAAGTTTCCAGAAGGAGACAATGGCAGCAATTTCTATATTGTTGAAAAAACCCTATCTAATGTCTGTGTAGTCTACAAAAGAGATTGAGCTGATTATTTAATCAATTATTCAATTGATTCAAGGACATCAATTTACTTGAGACTGAATATCCTGTATAATGCTTATCTTTGTTCATTGTTCATTAATTTTGCACTGATCAACTTTTGCTTGTTGATCATTCAGCTCATTCCAATTTATTGTAGCAACTACTGGCCTTCTGATTTACACATTAAATATGATAGTGCATCCTTATAGTTTAAATAATTTTGAGCTTTGAGTCGCTGCAACTCTCCCTTGGAGTTTGATTATTAACCATTTCCATAAACAGAATCCTTGTAAAAAAGAAGGTTGCCTATAAATTAAGAAAAAATAGACATCAACGTTAATATTATTGGTAGACTGATATTCCGTGATCCTGTCCTGTTCCTTTTAAAAAGCATCTGCCATTATAACTGCTAGCAATAAATCCAGAAACTGGCCTGTCTAGTGTGTAAAACAACTTTTCCTTCTGTTGGTCCTGAATCACTTAAATTTATTTCCAATAGAAAATCTCAAGTTTTTGCACTGGAAGAAATAGAAATTCCCCCTCTCTGTGTCCATATTATCTATGAGGAGTATGATTTAATATCCCTATATTAAACTCCTCTTTACCCTCTTCATTCTAATCTGAACTGTCCCAATTGGTGTAGTCTTACCTGTACTTGTCATGGTTTTTACTCAGATTACGGTACTAAATCTCTTCAAATGATACTCAGAGATAAATTTTGCGCTCTTGCGTCTCATAATAACAAGCCAGCGGTCAACTTTACAGTTAGGGTACATTTTGTTGGTTTACAAGCCTTTCTCCACATGGTCAGTTATCTCTATTGCCTGCTCTATAATATATTTAGACAGCTACAACTGAGTTTTCTTTATGCTAGTGAACATCTATCAAAAATGCAGCTGCAACATGACCTTGAGAGAAGGCACACCATGCTTTAACAAGTTCTCCACATGCTCTAAACCATCTTTTTGCTTTCAAAGCTTCAGCACTGAACAACAACTGTTAGTAGATATTTGTTACAACAAGCCAACACATCACTGAAGTTTTGCTACTTAAGCACATCTTCATGCAATATTTAACCATCTGTGTGGTGTACACATATGACTCTCAACGACTCTAAATCCAATTGCTGAAACGTGGCTGCAATTCCAATAATTGCTTCTGGCTTTATCACCTGATACCCATCCAACTTTGCTCAAGAAAGTTTAAAGCAACTTCAATGGAGAAATGTTGTACTTACCGTTAGAATCTAGACTTCCCAGATATTATTATTATTATTATTATTTTAATTTGTTGGTGTTAATGTGTATGCTGTTAAAACACTTTTCTTAATTGCAGCTACAGTCTTATTATTTGCTGGGTTGATGGCAGTTCTTCAGAACAGATCAGGTTAAGAAGCAGATACCACTAGAATTATCCTTTATTGATAGGTTAACAGAATTTTGCCAGCCCGATTTTGCTTTAAAATACCTCCCTCTTATATCTCAATTAATATTTTTAAACTTATTTCCTTCATTATTTTTACAAATAATTAAAGGTGGCGAACACATCCAATGTATTTTCTTCATCCTATTTTCCCTCACAGCAACAATCCTGTGAGATTGTTGAGGTGAGTTGGACTGGGAAAGAATGATCCAGCCAGGGCCAAGGTCACCCACCTGGCTTTCGTGGCTAAGTGGAACTAGAACTCACAGTCTCCCACTTTCTAGATTGATGCCTTAACCACTAGACCAAACTGAATCAGGGAGATTGTGCCTCAGATGCTTACCCAATGCCCAGGACTTCAGGAATTTTTCAACCGTCTTTGCTTAAATACTGGTTCTTGCCTATTTCCTTCAAGAGTGCCTCCCTGACTTTCTACATCCACACAAGTTCTTGACAAACCAAGAATATTTTCAGTCTCTGTCATACAATAGGAACAAAATTTCTTGTTTCATAATGAATTACGTCAGGTCTTAAGGCCGTGATGGTGAACCTATGGCACGTGTGCCAGAGGTGGCACGCAGCGCCCTCTCTGTGGGCATGTGAGCTGTCGCCCCAGTTCAGCTCCGCCACGCATAAGCACGCACCTCCTGCTGGCCAGCTGGTCTTTAGGTCTCTGCCGCACATACACGGGGGGTGGGGCACATGCAGGGGGGCTATGCCCGCATGCGCGGGGGGCATGTGCACATGCACAGGGCCGGGGCACATGCACAGGGTGCATGTGTAGGGGCAATGCACGCATTGCATTTTGGGGGTTTGGGCACATGCAAGCTCATTCACACGCATGCGCTTTGGGCACTTGGTCCAGAAAAGGTTAGCCGTCACTGTCTTAAGGCATATAAGACTCAATGAGCTCAGCAATCCCTGGCGCACCTGTTAAACTAGGTTCATGTTTGGTTTTTAATTCTAGTTTTGTTCCTAAATTTTGTCTGCTTTCATTAGAATGCCACTTTGCTGCAGTTTTGCATACTTTTTATAGTGGGTTTTAGATTGACATTATATTAACCCTTTTGTACAGGCATTCTTTTTCCAACAGAATTATCGATAATGAGCTAACCAAGATGGACAAAATGTAGCAACGTGTTGTGAGCAAACACTCATAAGCTGAAGGAATAGCTATTATTACATTGGAAGAGATTCTGAATTAAAAAGCTAGGTAGCTAAGCAACAACTAGCTTCCATCTGTGAATAGTTTTTTTGTTATATTCTTTATAGTTGGAATAGAATCATTATCCTGTGGAATTTCAGAACAGTTAACAGAGCTGAGTTCTGTGCATTGTAATTAAGGAAAGGATACAATAGATTGGACTGGATTGGTCTGTGGGGATCTCGAATGGAAAACATCCAAGACTTCCAGCAAATTCTTTTTCATACACCACACAACCCAGTTATTGCTAGTATTGTCTAAAAAAAGGGGGGGACATACAGAAATAGCAGCAATTAGGCATATACATTGTAATTTCCGCGTAGAAGGCAAGATTAAAGCAATCTTTGTCAGTCAAACATCATAAACAGAAAGCTATGCCTTGAATTAAATGGACTTTAGATTTTATCTCAAATGATTCAACAGATCTATACCCCTAAAATAAATTCTAAAATGGGTCCTGTAAACTATATATCGAGCTTAAGGATTCCACAACCCCCAAAGATAAGAAATAGATTTGTGTGACCCTTTTTCAATGAGTAACCCTTATTGAAATGCTAAATGCCACTCCAGAAGTCACCAGCTGACAGAGCTCTACTAAATTTAAGATGATCTTCGTCAAACGGAAAAGATGATAGGACAGGGGGAAAAGCCACAAAGAGAAAAATCCTATGCCATGGCAGCCTTCCTCAGACAGCTTTCCTACCCTGTTTTCCCCAAAATAAGAAATCCCCTTATAATAAGCCTAATTGGGCTTTTGAGCGCAGGGCAATAAGGCCAAGCGCTTATTTCAGGGTTCAAAAAACTATAAGACAGGTCTTATTGTTGGGGAAACATGGTATTAAACTATTTACAAATAAAAACTCAAAAAGATTCACAAACATCCCTTGAGAATAAGACAGAAAACAGAATTATCTTTTGCACGAGAAGAAAATTACTGAGATATTTGTTGCAAGGAGATTTCCAGCCCAGCGTCCCTTAGTCCTATTTTCCAAAAACATAGTGTGCCTTCAGAGTTGCTACTTCTTTTGCCAATAAAACAAGAAAAACCACTGTGCTCCTTATCCAAAAGGTTCCCCAAGCAGCATGCACAAGAGCATTCACCTCTTTTCATGCCTGAAAAGAAGACTGCATCTCAAGAGCACCAGAAGGAAAGCCTAACAATTATGTACTTGATGGAGTATGAATTAACCTTCTACTTAAGCAAGTATCATTCCCGCGGGATTAACAGAAACGCACAACCCTCCGCCCTCAAAAGTTAATGTGCCATAAACTTGGGAACATTTGTACAATGAACAAGGCTACACTGCTCTACCTATTTAACACCACTGACCTCTGCTGAGTCTATTTCTTTTCTCGCTCCGGTTCATACTGGAAAGTGAAATAATTCGATGAAAGATCCTCTTTCTAAATAATTTCAGAGAATAAGCGTTAGAGGAAATGGTACTGATGGCCATCGTTTTGATATCTTCCTTCCTTTTTACTCATCAATGCTGTCCAGGTAGACTTGGTTGTCACATGGGCATAGTAGTATCATATTATATCATAAAAGGATAAATAAGAAATCACCAACATCTATTTGAGAGTACATGTTGGATCATATGTAATTAATACATTCATTGATAGAAGGGTTATCTTTATTTTATTTAATAGAACCTAGAACACCAAAAGCTATAGATGTTATCCCAGCAATTAAATTGATCAAATATAAATCAAACATACATACAAATCAACACATTACAAGTATTAGCAGCAGCATTCTCAGTTAACATAGGTTTGTAACTATCAGTTATACTGTTTGGCTTATCTTTAAAAGAAATGAAATTATTCAAGAAAATAAAGTTAGATTTCTCAAAAGAGTTTCCTCCTGCTACAATTTCTGTATTAAACAGTACAAAAGCATCCATCTTCAAGGAATCATTCCTCACATTCCACATGTGAGTAACATTTCAAATTCTGTTGGATGTGATTTAAAAGAGAATTTTGACTTACATTAAGCTTCTCATTGGGAGAATTTTCCCATGCTTTCTAAACCTATTTGCCAGTATTTCAGTATTTGCCATGACAGTATTTCATCATCTATCAATAGGATGATACTAAATGTGGTTGTTGTGGTCTACCGGCAGCCTGAGGAGCTGGCAGCAGAGTCGGACAGTGAGGAGGTTGAGGAGGAACATGGACCATTCCTGGAGTCTGGGGAAGGCTCAGACAAGGGCTCTGCATCGGAGGCAGAGAGGGGGCCAGGGCCACCTGGGAGTTATGTGCTGCCTCCAGCGCCTCCAGAGTCGGACATCAGTGAGGCAGAGGAACAGGGGGAGCCCGTTCCCAGTGTGCACATGTGCAGAGCTGCCAAAAGGCAAAGAACAGTTAAGACAAAAGGGACAACTTGGGAGTAGGGCTTGGAGATGATTGGCCCCTCCCATAAGACATAAAGGAGGAGCAAAGGCACATTAGCTTTTGCAGGAAGCAACTTTCTTTGTTCTGGTCAGTTTAAATTATGAAGCTCCGCTTTGACTCTGTGCGCCATGTGGTCTTGCAAAGCTAATTGCCAATTAGGGCTTTGGCAGTGTGTCAAGGGATATAAAGGTGGGTGCTTATCAGCCTTATCCCGAAGGACTGTGGCAGGCTTCTGTCAGACTGTTTACAAACTATTTGTGACTCATTACGGGCTGTGAATGAACAGAATTCACAGCCTTTGAAATAAAAAGAGGGTTTTTCGGACTAATCGTGTGCTTTTTACTGTCTCAGGAAGCCTAGGTCAGAACAGTAGTATCCCTTAAACAAAGGCAAATAATTTGCCAAGGAAAATGAAATAATGAATTTAATTCCAACAGCTGGTTTCTATGTTTTCCAACATCAAGATATATTTAAGTTTCACGAGCATGATTTAGGATGCCATATGCAGGACTAAAAAGCACCTCTGGTGGTGCTACTTCTTTTTTATCCAATAAATCAGACATATAGAATTATGCACAATTTTACATCTCATGTTCAAATCAGATAGCAGGCTAGTATTCTTAAGGAAGAATGGAAAATGATGAGGTAGATATACCACGACATTTTGACAGTCTTGTAAATAACTAGCTGCCCACATTGAGTAAGAACTGCCTCCAAGAAATTAGGCAAGAACTTCCTATGGATAATTCCTTTCTGCAATGCCAAGAACACACTATTCCCAAAGAAAGACACTCATATTTTTTCAAACTACAGAAGGAAAATAAAAAAAGTTTTAAAATTCCTGTCAGACCTGCCACCATTTAAACCTCTAAATACAAAAGATCCTTGGTTCCATTTGTTGAGAAAGGTATGGTTTTATTAGAAGTTTAATGTACTGCAGTAGTGCATAGCCAGAACTGAGAATTGCGCACCAAAAAACCTACGTTAAACTTTCCCTTAGCTACCTCCCATCGCCCATCTCATGCGACCAATCAAGTTCAGGCGGGAGTGTTTTTGTAATGGTCAGTCCATCTACAGGAAGGTATGCAGCTGGTATGCTGGGTGATCTTGATCAGCGCTTCAAAGAGATGTAGAACCTACTTTCATTTTTCCCTTGCTTACCTCCCTCCCTACAGTTCATAGTAGTCTGTCACTGTACTGTGGCAAGGCATAAGGTGGCAGCTGACAATTGCTTTAACTGAGTGTCCCTACTTCCACTAACAAATACAGAAGCAAAAATGATCTACTCAACCACGTTCGTTCAGCCAAAATTATGTTACTCCTAGGCCTCTCTCATCTTTTCATAAAGATTACTCAGAAGCTACTTCTGTTGAATGATCGTGACAAAACAACATAGAGCAGTCATGGCGAACCTTTTTGCCGTCGCTTGCCAAAAGCGGGAGGAGCACAGGGGTGTCATGTGCGCCTGTGCCCATACCCATAATTCAATGCGCCCTGCCCATGCGCATGCTCCCCCTGCTTTTGGCACGCAATGGCACAGTGATCCCAGTAGGCCTGTTTTTTCACCCTCCCCAGGCTCGAGGCTTTCTTGGCGCCTGGGGAAGGCGAAAACAGGCTTCCTCACTCCTCTGGAGGCCCTCTGGTGGCCAGAAAAGGCCCGTTTGCCGACTTCCACTGGGCCCGGAAGCCCCCAAAATCAGATGCGTGCGCCGGAGCTGAACTAGGGCAACGCTCGCATGCCCACCGATATGGCTCTGCGTGCCACCTGTGGCATGCATGCCATAGGTTCGCCATCACGGCTCTAGAACATGAAAACTCACTAGATGATTTTGACAGTCATTTTTTGAGTCAACCTACCTCACAAGTCAGTTGCTGTAGGGGAAAATATATACCACCCTTTGCTCTGACCTGGCAATAGAAGGTTTCTGGTGTCCTCTGACATTTCTGCCTGAGGTATCAAATTAACAAAAAGCCCAGGATTCATTTTAATAGCAGTAAATTAACTCTGGCTTGCTCATGTATGCATACCTTTATTTATTGTGCCAATAAGTAAAAGTGAATTTAATCGATACCCTGGAACTTATTTTCAGAGCTAAAATTCAGCATCAAAATATGTGGAGTGCTACTATGAGTGTTTTTGAGTAACCTACTAATGCAACTGCCTCATGCCAAATAACCATAGCTAGAATTAAGATACCAGGCCAAGTTTCCAAGACATTCTCCAGAAGCAGAGCTCCTTTTTTATGAAAAGCATTTATATCTTATATAAAATTTGCACATAGTATAAACATCATAGCAATTAGAACTTGATACACTGCACCAGAAAGTGAAGCAGTCAGGACTAGATGTGGAAATCAGCAGTATAGAAAAAAAATAAGAAACATATGAGTATAAAATACAAATAGATATATTAAAATAATCTCATTAGCCTTTGAAGTCATAAAAGTAATAATTGTGCTGAAATTCCTGACTCTAAAAACCAAGTTGCCTATTTTCGGAATAGATTTGCGTTATTAGCTCCAGACGTCATGGGCATCTATTAAGGATGAAGAAGGTCACAGTCTCAAATACTGAGTAAACAACAGCAAGGCTGAACAATTCTAGGGTAGCTGACTTCAACTTGGTGCCCAATAGAGAATTTGGATTACAACTCCCAGAATTCCCAGCTTGTATTGCCAATGGTAATTGGAAGCAAAGAAACATATGTTATGTGACAAGTTTTATTCCAGTCTTTTAGGGCTTTTATTTCTTGGTTTGGTTTAGTTTTAATTTTTGTTGTATTTTCTGGTATTGTTTATTTTTGGAATCTTCTAATCAATTAAAAATAACATTATTCTTTTTTTTTAAAAAAAGAACAATATTCCAAGGAATGTCAGTAGACCTGTGGTTTACAGATCTCCAACATATTTAATGGTTGAGATCAATTCCATAAAAGGAAGCGGGAAGCCAGAAACTATCTACTGAAGAGCGAGCAAGTTCTTTAGTCAGAAAATATTAGCTGAAAGACGGACAAACCAGCAATGTGGGTGGGAGCAGGACAGAATGGAAGAGACATTGGATGACTGAACATAAACAGAAGTGCCCATCCCTGCAGCATGTTATGGAAGATCCCACATATCATCATAGACTTTTCTTATGTGGATGTATCTAATCCCATTTAGAGCCCTTTAGGCCCATAAACAAACACACTCTAAAATACGTTAAATAAGCATGGATTTCCTTGTGTCTAGTTCCTTCCAATCAGTTTAACTAGGTGACCCAAATTCTTGTAATAAGTGAGAAAATGAACATTTTTCTGTTTTTTCCATTTCCTTTCATCTGCAAAATTTATAACCTTTCTCTTGTTTCCTTCTTGGAATCTTTTATTTAAAGTATAGAACTCCAAACCAGTGGTGAAATGTAAAATTTGTTACTACCAGTTCTGTGGGTGTGGCTTGGTGGTGGTGGGGTAATGTGACTGGGTGGGTGTGGCCAACTTTTTTTTTTTACTTTTAAAAGCATTTTTAAAAGTAAAATGTTTTCAAAAGGCTTCTTGCTTTTAAAAGGCTCTGACGATCCCAGCTGAGCCGCGTGATCATCTGAGCCTTTTTTTTACTTTTAAAAGCATTTTTTTGGCCGAAGAAAAAATGCTTTTAAAAGTTTTAAAAAAAAGCCTCATCTGGGCATGGCGGGGGCAGGGATTTTTGCTACCGGTTCTTCAAATCACCCATCGCCATCATTGCTACTGGATCGTGCGATCCGGTCCAAACTGGGAGCATTTCACCCCTGCTCCAAACCCTTCAGTCTTTCTCCATGGGAAAAGAGTTCAGCCCTATATAGGGTGTACTTATTGAGATTAGAAATCATACTGTTTTCCAAATACAACTGTACTTTTGTTGGATACATATCCCATCATTCCTCTTAGAACTCTAGGCAGCATTCTCTCTTCCACTTTTATCTGTAACTACCATAAGTGTTAGGTTAGATTGAGACCTGTCCCAAGGTCACCCAGTGAGCTTCCATAGCTAAGGTTGAACATTGATCTGATTCTCCCACATTCTAGTCCAACACCTTAACCACATTTGATAAATTATACAGACATTATATGATACTGACTGGATTTACATAACACATTGCACTATAATGTGATTTATGCTTTTTTAAAAATTTAGTGTGCTGTGGAAGTTTAACCATTGTAGTTTGTGAATGATGTTTTACACCTGAGCATGTGGGTGAGCCCAACCAATTGTGGTATCAAGGCACCATAAACAAACACAGGGTAATTTAATATGATGTGTGAATCCTATCACTGACTGTCAATTTTCTTTTCTAATTGTCCCTAACATAGGAAGGTACCTTTTCTGACTGAGCTGTTTTGTTGGTTGAACTATCTGCTGTCTGGGTATCCACATGAACCAGTGCACAGCAACAAGTCATCTGCTTGAAGGATCATCAATGGACTATCCTTGATTTGTAGCCTGAAAGGTTATCTAGTCCAAATCAAGTTTAAACTTTAAAAAATCCCAAGAAAGAGGGAAAAGTGCCTCTACATGATTGGCCTTGAAGCTGTCCATGAACAGCTGGCCTCCGGCTTGAGCAAGCACAAATGAAACATTTCTTTTGAAGCATAATTTCTAAATGTGCATGAATGAATACTGTTAATTAGAATTTGCAAGGCTGTCGATTTGCACTCCGAGCTTGGCAATTTGGTTGCAAACGGTTTCAGTCACCATTCCAGGAATGGTTCAAGGGATGTTTTTCACGTGGGGTGGGTGG
>JANHZT010002420.1:34113-50891 GCA_032468215.1 Stegonotus admiraltiensis
GCATGATACCATGGTCGATGGTATCAAAAGCCACTGAGAGATCTAATAGGACCAGGACAGAGGAGCAACCCCTGTCCTGGGCCCTCCAGAGATCATCAACCAATGCGACCAATGCTGTTTCCATGCTGTACTCAGGCCTGAAGCCCAACTGGAACGGATTAGATAGACCACTTCATCCAGGTACCGGGGGAGCTGTCGTGCCACCACACTCTCAACAACCTTTGCCACAAAATGGAGGTTAGAGACTGGATGATAATTTGCTAAAACAGCCGGGTCCAGGGAGGGCTTCTTGAGGAGGGGCCTCACCACTGCCTCTTTCAAGACGGTGGGAAAGAAACCCTCACTCAAAGAAGCGTTGATAATCCGCTGGAACCAGCCTCATGTAACCTCCCAGGAAGCCAGCACTAACCAGGAAGGACACGGGTCCAATAAACATGTGGTTGCATTCAGTCTGCCCAGAACCCTGTCCACATCCTCGGGAGTCACGAGGTCAAACTCCTCCCAGCTAACATTCTCTAGATCCGCCTCCATCACCCCATCTGAACCTTCCCAGTCAGAGTCCAAACCCTCTCGAATCTGAGCGATTTTGTCATGCAGATATTGCACAAAATCTTTAGCTCTCCCCTGCTTCTTCCCGTGCTCCTGGATGAAGTAGGGAGCAGGTCACCCTAAACAGGATGGCTGGGCGGTTATCTGCAGATGCAATCAGAGTGGAAAAATAATTAGATTTTGCCGCTCCGATCACCACTAGATAGGTCTTAATATGAGACCTCACCTGTGTCTGGTCAGGTTCGGAACGGCTGGCCCTCCAACTGCTCTCCAGGCGTCTTTTCCAGTACTTCATCTCTCTCAGCTCCTCAGAGAACCAAGGGGCTAATTGAGATCGGCACCGAGTCAGAGGCCGCAAAGGCACGACTCGGTCCAAAGCTCCGGCAACCACCCTATCCCAGGAGGCCACTATCTTCAGTCAAGCAGTGAGCCAGAATGTCAGGGAACGGCCCAAGCTCCATCAGGAACCTGTCAGGGTCCATCAGGCACCTGGGACGGAACCATCTCATTGGTTCCGACTCCCTGTGGCGAGGGGTAGCGGTTCGGAAGGTAATCCAGTCAACGAAGTACATAGTAAACCTTTTAATGGAAATGGATTTTATATTTATATTTTATCAGTGGTGAAATCTAATTTTTTTTACTACTGGTTCTGTTGGCGTGGCTTGGTGGACGTGGTGTGGCTTGGTGGGTGTGTCTTAAGGGCATGGTAGGGGAAGGATACTGCAAAATCTCCATTCCCACCCCACTCCAGGAGGAAGGATATTGCAAAATCTCTATTCCCACCCCGCTCTGGGGCCAGCCAGAGGTAGTATTTGTCGGTTCTCTGAACTACTCAAAATTTCCACTACTGGTTCTCCAGAACCTGTCAGAACCTGCTGGATTTCACCCCTGTATTTTATATAAATTTGTGCCACAAAATGTTGCAGCTAAATTACAGTGTGTGACCTAAAGTAAAAACCTGTTTTTTTCTTATTCAGAGTTGATGTCCAAAATCTAAATTGAAAGTGGGACACTCAAAAAGGTCACAAATGCAACACTAGAAAGAGCCAGGACTGTCAAGTAATTGCTTTGGTAGGATGTTTTGGCAAAGAATTACACAGTCTGAACATTTGCTGTTTGAAATATCCGAAATGCATGAAAAAACCCATTTCTCATTTCATTCAGCAATGCAATCCACTGCAAAATGGCACAAAGCTGCCAAAATGAACCCACCGGTGTTATATTACTTTCTTGTGCTGTAAAAATATTACTGTGACATTTCATCTGGTCAACCATCTTAAAGGTTAATTCTGTTTCCCATCATAGTTATTCCTGTAGGTGAACCATTTGGTGCTGTTCCTATTTACCTATTCCAAACAATCCTCAACTGTTTCATTGCTCAGTCTCACAGTTAAGAACATATTGACTTACTGCCTACTCTGCTGTTTAATTCATTTATGCTTAGAGTCAGGCATGAACAGAGAATTTAAAATGTGACATCTGCAGGTTGCAGGGTCATTTGAGGCTCTGACAGCACCAAGGGAAATTCTGACATACGAACTGGTCCTGATTTCTAATCTTCCGTGTTCAAAACACATCAGATATTCTTCCCAGAAGGGCCCAATTGAGCCTAAAGTTTTAAATTTCCTTTGGGTTTGAAATCTTGCAAGGAAGACCAGTTTACTTCAAAGATTGAAAATAAACCTTGTGTTTCTTTTCAAGTAAAGCTACCATTGCCTCCAGCAAGAAAATTCAAGCAACTCTGACTGAAAAAGATACCTGGAAAAAGACTTAAGAATGATTAATATCCAGGGGATATTGCCAGCAATTTTGCCACTTAGCAAACTTCCATTTGTTCTTTTGTCTGCCTTTGTTGAAAGGCAACTGCATCTGAAGGCCACAGCAGTTGTAGATAATGGGTCATTTTTAGCTGACAGCATCTGACTAGCTTGCCATCAATTAAATATAGTCAAAGCTGGAATAGGAAAATTACATATAAACTTCTGGTAACAATTGTGCTGAAAGGAGCCAGAATGTGCTGTTAGACAATACTTAAATTTCAATTAGAATTATTTTAAAGATATTCCATTTTTTATTAGATGTGACCAAGACAGATAGACACAGATTGCCTGGACAGTGACCAGGAATGGTGGTGTGGGAAAAGCTAAAAAGCAAGGACAATGTGTAATTAAAACCATTCCTTTTATTAGACATATTTTGTACAATACCAACACAAAAAGGAACAGAGCATCAATTGTACAGTCCTCACCTGAGAGTAAGACAAGAAGCAATGGGTAGAAACCAGGGGTGAAATGCTACCAGTTCACACGCGTGGTTTGGTGAACTGTTAGCGGCGGCAGCACAAAACTCTGCCCACCCACCATTGCTTCCTGTTTTTCACCAGGAAGTAACATGTTTTTTACTCTCTGCGCATGTGCAGAAGGCTTTGTGCATGCACAGAGGGTCCAAAATTGCACATGATGTGCATGTGTGTGTGAGCAGAGCGCACATTTCTGAACTGGTAGGGAAGGTAAGTAGATTTCACCCCTGGTAGAAACTAATCAAGGAGAGAAGCAACCTAGAATTAAGGAGAAATTTCCTGACAGTTAGAACAATTAATCAGTGGAAAAACTTGCCTCCAGAAGTTGTGAATGCTCCAACACTGGAAGTTTTAAAGAAGATATTGGATAACCATTTCTCTGAATTGGTGTAGAGTTTCCTGCCTAAGCAGGGGGTTGGATTAGAAGACCTCCAAGATCTCTTCCAACTCTGTTATTCCAGTTTTATATTTCTTACTATCATTTGCAGATGTTCCTAGCATTGACTCTAGTATAGATATCATTGAATATTTGTTTTAACTTTGTTTTTATTGTTGTTTAATGATGTAATTCTGTCGTCACTTGGGTTGGCCAGAAGTTCACAAATGTAAGAATTAATTTATTAATATTATTTTACGTTTTTCCAATGCTTTTCTCTGAAATAGTGGCATTCCAGATTTTGAATTCAAAGTTCTTCCTTTGGAATGCCTTCCTTAAATATGAATTCTTATACCATGTGATCAGATTATGTTTCTGTTTAAGCAATCATTGTAATTTGTACAATTCATCAAGTCTGCCTCGTAACTTTTATATGCCGTATTTTATGGCCGTACTCTGATACCAGTTTAATTCTATTGCGCTACATAGGCTCTAAATAATTTTTGTTGCTCAGGATTCTGTTCTGACAAAGGGCAATAAATATTTTAAGTATAAGTACATCCATTTTTCAATAGTATTTGTTGAGATTTGGTTTACAAAGTAAGATGTAAATCTTTCTCTTTAATTTAAATTAAAATCGAAGAAACAAATTGTGTATTAGAAAACCAGCAAGCCAAATAAGCAGGAAACAAGTGTGGCTAATTCTATCTTCATGCGCAGTTTTCAAGTTATTCTTAGTTGAGTTTTTAGGTCTTTTTAACTGAACATTAATAATAGTATGCTATAATACTACATGCTCATGCGTGGAAAGTCATCAACATTGAGGTTTTGTTCACAAAGGTTAAATTAACAACTCTTGTGAGAGAAAAGAAATTTATTTACAATTGGAAGCTTTTTGTGGACTTTTAGCAGAAAATGGAAAAAAAAAACCAAAAACAAATTATGACATATGGATTTCACGACTGTTATTTTTTCATTTGTGGTAAAATGAACACTATATTATAGTGTTAAACTAATAGTTGAATGTAAGTTTTTCTTATATCCTTGAAGAAAGAAGTTGGAAGTCATTTTTTGTTCCCCTTTCTTTGCTCTTTGTATCTTTCTACGCCTGTTTCTCTCTTTGTTATCTTTCTTTTTGATTGTTAGTTTATGTTCGTTTTTATTTGTACATTTTGTAAAACATTTCATAAAATTATAACAAAAAAACCCCCCGATGTGTCTTGATTATGCTACTGTTTATTTCTGTTTTTCCTGTTGATGTTTTGACTCACGAATGTTTCTGAGACTGTCCTTTGTGTGACTCTGTTCTTAATCTAAAGAACCAGAGAATACAGCACTACTAAAGAGGCAGTCGTGAGTATGTGCCTATTAAGAGCATGCATTGTGCTTCTCATGCCTGATGCCACTGCTTTTGAGATAGGCAAGGTCAAGAAACAGAAGAAGCACAGTTCCAAGAATGTTCTTTGTTTCTGTAGAATATGATAACAGAATCTTGAAATCTGTCAAAGTTTCTCTCTGTTCCCTTTATATCAAACAAAATCAAAGTGGGGTTATTTTTAGTTTCTCATGCTTTCCACTTTCTTAGTAGTGAGTTACCGTTTCCCCTCCCTTAACCTTTCATTGCCTTCTTCACCTTTATTAAAAAGTCAGATCTGTATTCTTTCACAGCCATAAACTCACACTAACTCTACTTTGTACCATAAACTTTTATGAATTAAATATTTGAAATCAATTAGCTAGAGATTTCCCTTGGGACTTCAGAATGGAAATTTTAGTAGGGGCATTCGGGATTTTTTTTTCTCTTCCTTTTCAGTAGTCTAAATAACGGCACTTCTTAAATGGAGATCTTTGCTTCCATACAATTGGTGAATACAAGCATTTCATTTATAAGACTGAAGCAGCGGTGAAATCCAAATTTTTTTACTACCGGTTCTGTGGGCGTGGCTTGGTGGGCATGGTGTGGTGTGGCTTGGTGGACGTGGCAGGGGAAGGATACTGCAAAATCCCCATTCCCACCCCACTCCAGTGGAAGGATACTGTAAAATCTCCATTCCACCCCACTACAGGGGAAGGATACTGCAAATCCCCATTCCCTCGCCATTCCTGGGGAAAGGATATTGCAAAATCTCTATTCCCACCCCACCCTGCGGCCAGCCAGAGGTGGTATTTGCCAGTTCTCTAAACTACTTAAAATTTCCATTACCGGTTCTCCAGAACCTGTCAGAACCTGCTGGATTTCACCCCTGGACTGAAGTCTTACTTATTCGTGACAGAAATATCAACAAACAAAGTGATACCTGGTGTATTATTTGTGCTACTGGAAGTTGTTCTGCATATTTTAAAGGTTCCGTGGCTATTTCATCCATAACAGGCCTAAAAAAAAATCAGATCAGATATTAGAAGAACATAGAGAAGAACAAAATCAAACAAGAGAAATTATCATTAACTAACATACCTATTCCAAATCAAACTCAAACAATCGGCCATTGAAAAACACACGCTCATGAAATAGTAGCCATGTTTCCAAGTTCCCATTCTCTTTCTATGCTTCAGTATGTACAGGTATGTATACATACACATATATCAATCTAAATCCTTCCTACTTCAGTGGGAAAATTCTTGGAACAGCAAGGAGAAATTGTATCATCTCTACATAGATAGGGAGCATCACTAGTTTTCCACTGAAAATCAATAGCTGCTACTCGCTCAGAAAGATTAACAAAACAGTATTTTCAAGGTTTTGTTTTTAAAAAAGGGAAGTAGAATAACAGAAGGGAGGGAAGGAGAGACAAAGGCTCAAAACAGTGCAGATCATATTTCTGATGAGGGTTTGTGGTTACTGTTCTCCAAAATAGCACATTTGTCGTTAATATATTTAGATGAATTATTAACAAAGCTCTGTTAATTCTTTATAGGACATCCTTTGCAAAATGCACTTCATAAAAAGCACTTCTCCTTGAATCATTAAAGCTGCTGCATCATTTCCTAGACATTGGAATAAACATGAAGCCAAATGGCTGTGCATATACATGCATGTCAAATAGCTATGTGAAAAGACACATACAGAAACAGCTGAAAAAGCAGCTTCTGTGTAATGAGGACAGATGCTTTTTATGCATTCCAGTGTGTTGCAAAGTCCCTCATTGAATTATTTGCCCAGTTGAAATTACTTAGAGAGTTTCATCTTCATTTATCCATTGAAGTGAAAGCATAAAACTCTCCAAAACATGCCCACTTACACGGCAGGAAGCGAAGAAGGCTTCTATTAATGTTGTATTTTATTTGAAACAAACATACCATGTATACAGTTCAACGTATTTGTTATGTTGTCAGCTACATTAAGCAGTATGGTCATATATAAACACCTTTAAAATCCTATATGAAATAAGAAAAGTAATATTGCAATCTCTTTTATTCCATTGGGACTAAAAGAATTCTAGATTACAAAAACATTTGTTAAAATTTCAACGTCCTATGTAAGAAAAAAATATGCCAAGCGAAAACAGGCAACAAAAAGAAGCCATTTCAAAGTATTATTATTATTATTTCAAAGCTTCCTTCCTCCTGCACAGTTTGAGTGCTTTTTGCAAAAAAAAAGAGATACCACAAGTTCCTTTTAGTGGTCAGTTACAAACTTCAAATGTAAAAACCAATCAGAATACCAGAGTTGGGAAGAGTCTGTGTAATATTACTAACCGTTATAAGATTTCTGCATAATATCTTAAATTATTATAGGAAATTTGTGTTCTCTTTGTGTGCCAACTGTGATTATCCTACTATGGGCCAAGAACTGCATTCTTCATCTTTATTAGGAAACAACAGCATGGTGTTTATGTAAATCAGCTGAAAACCCAGGAATTTCTTCTAGGACAGACAGAGAATGGAAGACTAAAAGTCCAGCATGTTGCCTAAAATTAAAGCCTTTTGATACATTTTAACTATATAGTATTAGTGCTAGACCTTGCTGATGTTTTTTTTTCTAGTGAGGTTGCTAGGTAACTGCTAAGTAATTTTCCCAGTGGGAAATGGCACGCACTGTCTATCCTACTGAAATGATCCCAACTGAGCCAAAAGAGTCTTCTCCAACTTTCCTACCTCCTGATACACTGAACTAAAACTATAATTACCTCAGGCAATGTGGATTAGTAAAGTCTGACTCTGAGTCAGAGCGCCACATATACACTTATTTTGATAACCTGAAAACTGCATTCATTGCAATTATCTACAGGGTATGGAATGGATGGAGGGGTAGATGGTTGGACAGATGCAATTCGCTTCGTGCTGATCTCAAAAGCAACGTTCATCCTGAAATAGCAGAGTTACACCATCAGCACCTCACATCACTCTGTCCTGCACCAATTATAACTTATGAATCCTCTCTAAAGCTAACACAGTGCATTGGAGTAGTCCAAACAGGAGATTATCATGACTATTGACTGAAACTATCCATTCATGTAGTAAGAGAACCACTGTAAAAGAGTTTCCTTTTTTCCTCACCTATAGATACTACTTTTGACCTTGAGCAGGATACCATAGCTAATGGTATTGAATGCTCTAAAGCAGTGGTTCTTAACCTTCCTAATGCCGCGACCCTTTAATACAGTTCGTTATGTTGTGGTGACCCCCAACCATAAAATTATTCCTAAGACCATTGAAAATATGTGTTTTCTGATAGTCTTAGGCGACCCCTGTGAAAGAGTCATTCGACCCCCAAAGGGGTTCCCAACCCACAGGTTGAGAACCACTGCTCTAAAGGGTATTAATAGAATAAAGAGGGTGCACGCCTCCCATTTAAGTCCTGGTTCTGGTAAAGGTCACTAGAGTAGCCAATGCAATTTCTGTCCCATGACTGTACCTGAATTGCAATGGTTTCATGTAAAGTTAAAAAGTGGGGGGAGAGAATTGAATTCCAAGGAAACCCACAAAGGAATGGTCTCCAGGTCAGCATCTCCTCCCTCAGAGTCTTGCTCCAGGAAGGGTCTACTGTAAAACATTCCAAATCTACAATAAAATATTTCCTCTAATCTCTAGTTCTTGAAGACAGTCTTGAAGAACATTAGACTCAGTGATACTGAATACTTCTTTCATAGCTATCAACATCATCCTCACCTGAAATGAGGCCATAATAGTCTTCTGGATCCATGGCTAAGACCTCTAAAGGCCTAGAGAACGTATGGTCCAGCCCAAGGTAACAGAAATAATTCCACTCTATTATCTGCATCAAAGTCTAAGTCGATGAAGTCCCAAATAACATATTGACACATTGCCCAGTCATTAGTGGCCAGATGCAAAGAATCAGTACCATTTGTAATGTTGCAGCATAGATGATTTATTCAAGCCTATATACAAGAATCTGGTAAATTAAAGTTCAACACTAGATTGGTGCCAGATAAAGGACAATGGAATTCAGGAGGGGTTGGATTCTGAAAGCTTGTGGGAACACAATGACTCTAAACTGATGCCATGTTTAACTTCACATGCTCTTCTCCTACAGTCACTCTATCAGACTCCTATAGCTACTGCACCCCTGGAGAATCAAGACTATGGCAAAGCCAGATAAGACCTACTGATCTGTCCCCAAAAGGGAATAAGCATCTCCAACTAAGAAGATTGGCAGCTATTCTCCTGATGCAATAAGACAGAAATAA
The DNA here is from genome assembly GCA_032468215.1 of Stegonotus admiraltiensis. Classification (NCBI taxonomy): domain Eukaryota; kingdom Metazoa; phylum Chordata; class Lepidosauria; order Squamata; family Colubridae; genus Stegonotus; species Stegonotus admiraltiensis. Next base: position 42,986 of record JANHZT010002420.1, read on the forward strand.
TTCTTTCACCTGTTTTACTTTCATTTTTTTTACAGACTGCAATTACAAGATGGGGGAAAAAACTAAGCTCTTTCAAGTAACATATCCTGGTAAGTTTAAAAGGTTCTGTCAACAAATCAAAAGGGGGGGGGGAATTATATTTCATTCTGAAAATGGCAGTTGGCTACAGTTGTTCATAACATGTAAAATTGCCATCTACTGAAGAATAATGGAAACAATTTTCTCTCTCTTTTTTTTCAATTTACTTAGTAGAATTGCTTGCATTTGGGATATAATCAATTCCCTTCTCTATGCGCACTGTCATTTACTTTCTCCCTGCTGTTAATACAGTCTTTATTAACAAGATGAGGAGAAAAAATATTTATTAAAAAATAAAGCTACTGTTTCAAGACTGCTACATTTTACAGAGAGCCCTATCAAAATGAAGGTGTCAATTTACAGTCTTCAAACAGCATGAAAGTAGCACTTCGTATATCCATTAGTAGTAACTAATGAAGTTCTATTTATAACTTTGTCCAACCTTACTGAAAGTAAGTTTACTTCAAGGATAAGTACTCAATTTACTTCAAGGATAATTGCTATGGAAAACAAGTGATCTAATGTACTCTCGATTTAAGTTTTTTTTTCCCCAGACAGCATGTTGGCTTAAAACACAAGTTTATGCAACACAACTTTGCTTTGGTGAGAGTCAAATTTAGTTCTACTTTAAAGCTGATAAGCGTTTTCAATCAGATGAGCATCTCTTGCTGACAATGCTATAAGAAAGGAAGGTTTGCTTATCTTGGAAGAAAATTGCACAACCAAGTGTTTGTGCTGCTGTTTGAAAACCCTCTAGAGGTGCATTTTAATATAGCAAGTGCTCTCTAACAACCCAAAGTCTTACAAAAGGTTTAGGAAATTTGAGAGCTATCAGAGATGAGAGAACCATAATCTCTTAGAATGCAGCATGCCTCACTCGGGAGAGCATGGTTGATTTTTAATAATTCAAGACCTACAGTTGATCATATCTCAGTAAATAATTTGTGTAACATTTTTATAAAATTAAGCTGAAGCTTCTTACTTTGCAGTTTATCATTTCAATTATTCTGGTGACACATATTTTTTTCAGGTCATTGTATACCCTACGTAGGAGTGGTGCGGTGGCCTACAGGTGGAGCTCTTGCCTCACAATCAGGAGGCTGTGAGTTCGATCCTAGGTAGAGGTAAGTATTTCTCTCTCTAGGCACAATGAGAATATATCTGCTGAACAAAACTCCACATTGGCGACAGGAAGGACATCTAGCCATTAAACACTCTGCTAGCTCCATTCGGTTGACCAGATTCCACCCCGCAAGGGATTATGGGGTCGTTAAAAGATGATGATAAATGTATACCCTACTTATACCATTGCCTCCAGATTTCACACAATTCAATTTACCTGTGTGCATTTGCAACAGATACTGTTCAGTATCGTTTGTGACTAAAGTCTATAGATAATGTTAAATTGAAAAGCGTGGAACAAACGTAAATGATTCAACTTAATACAGAAAATGTATCTTATTTTGATTGGTCTCTTAGGGACCAAAAGCTAAGCGCTTTTTAGCCCTATAATTGAAGGCTATAAGCACCACATAATAGCCAGAGTCCAGCACACTCAGCACATTCTTCATATAAAGCCTGTTGATCAATTAAAGGTTTTTCAACTGATCAATAATCTTGATTTAAACTAAATAATTAAATCACACAGCAATAAATAAACTTAACATACATAATGGTTCTCTGGCTATTTATAATGTTAAATTTATTTTGGTATTGAAAGAGAGCTCAAGAAAAAAAAATAGAGAAGCAGTAAGCTGAGATATATTTATTTTAATGAAAACCTGCAATATATCACTCAATTAACTTGTTTCCTTACAAGTCAAGTCTACAAGATAAGATTATAGTTAACATGATTTTATATACTAGCACTACGAACAGTTATCTGCAATCTCTGATCACACAATTCATTCATTTGTTCATTCTTTCATTAATTCCTGGAGTAATTCAATGCAAAATTGTTCCATGAGTGTCCTATTTTCTAAGGAACCTGCAGAGTTCTAAACCAATCACTGAGGGGAGAAAGTCTTATGTTTAATTTAACTTGAAAACAAACTATCTCCTTTGACATAGCAGCCTTAGAGTCACTTGATTTGCTAACAATAGAAATTAGAAAATACAAACATACAAAAATACATTTCCATATTTGGTTGACACCCAAGCCAAAAATGTTTATTCTCATTATATTCACTTTAAAAACATTTCCATATTTTCATTCCTACATGGGTCCTTACAATCTAGATGAAAAATATAGATGGTACCACTTCTTTTCTTTTCTTTTTTTCTCATGTGTAGTAATTGACATATGTATTTTATGCATCTGCTACTGTTCATGTGTTAATTAAAAAAACCCAAAATATCCTCTTGCTTAATTTTCTTAATGAATCTCAACAAAAATGGGTGCTTGGTTTTAAGTGGAAGAAATACTCATAATAAGTGGAAGAAATATTCTTCCACTACTAAATTTAAAATAAAAATACTGTATCATAATATTTCCAAAATTCATTTGATCTTGGGAACAGTTCTTGATAGGGTATTGTGAGAATTTTTCCTCTTGTATGCTTGGTTTGAACTGCTGGCACCCCAAAAAGACGATTTTGTTTTCAACCCTTGAACCTGAATGCTTAAGTGTCTGGGAGGAATAAACTGCAGTAAGTTTTGGGTAGTTTTGGACTCCTGTGTTTGTTGTTGTTCCTCCTGAGTCAGCCCCCTGCTTCTTTGGCTACAAGGGATTGTACCACAAACATATACCAAGTAGGATTCACACATCATCCTGTCCCAGGAGACGTTGAAAAATCCATGTCCTGAGGATGAGCCAATTGAAAAGAAGGAAAGAAATCAGATGAAATTTGATGTCCCTGCAATAATAAACCTTGCAAATGCATTTTAGAGACATACTTCTTAAACAGCAAGCTAGTGTGCAGCCATAACAAAAAATAAAATATTGCTAAAAAGCCTCTTTTGCATTCATAACCAGTTCCATTAAGTGAATGCTATGTATTGTATTATACTAACTGAATAGTGCTGTTTTGAACATACTCAGCACACGTACACATTATATATTCTATGGCAATTTTAAGTAATTGGACCAAAGCAATTTTGCTTTTGACTGGTATCTAAATGCTCATTGTACCTGGAGAACAATGTATTTGGCTCCATGTGGTTCGGTAAACAATTCCATCAAGCTCTCAAAACACGCTTTATTGAAGCAAAAGCAACTCCCATAGCAATATATGATGTTCCTATCTCCAACTAATCAATAGATTCTCACTCATATTTTATTTGGTTCTCAAGAGCAGGATTAAAAAAAAATCCAAATCCAGAACTGGCATTTTTAAAAATGGAAATATTATAGATGACGGTATAAGTAGAGTTTTTAGACAACATTAGCACAACAAGATCTTTCATCCAATCCTTAGGAACACTGAAAACTTCCTTATGATGAATCAGGTCTAGACCAAAATTTGTATTTTGGGAGCTTTTAGGAAACGGCTTTTTCTATACCTACTTGGAATCACTGGCAACTACCAAGACAAATACTCATTCTACCATGGACAAGGGAACCTACTAAGTGCCAAATACTTGTTCTATCACTGGGCTTCCTTACTTCTGGACACAATTTTTTTTCAGATGTTCTCGGTATTTATTGCAATTGAGCTTTGCATTTGTCTCTGTAATTATGGTCACTTAAGACTCTCCCTTAATTGAAGTTTAAAACTAATTAGAAAAATTAGCAAACTGGTTAAGAGAAGATCTAAAAGGTTCCGGCATCAATTTTCTAAAGTATGCAATGGAGTAAACTGTAAATGCCTTAAGAACATTTTCAGGTGGGAAAATGAATGTCAGAATATTTTATAACAGTCCAAATCAAATTCACCGTGTAAATGTCAAAGAAGTTAATCTATAGAAAACAACGTAACACCAACTCAAATAGTTGAAAAGTAGTACTTTCAAAACCCAATGTAAATATACCCATTTCCAAATAACAGATTAGTAAAGAATGCTAAAATAATAAATAATGTTTTTTTAGGAACGCCCTTCTGGACTGTCCAAACTGACTGCATGGTAACATTCCCAGCATATGTAGCTGATGAGTATATCATAAATATTACGGTAACATACAATTCAATAGATGAATAAAAGGTTTACAGAATGTATTTGTGTGACCTTTATACTTAAATGCTTCCTTCACAGAATAACTTCTTGTGTTCAAAGGCAGAGAAATTACTTCTTAAAAACCAAAAATGGGATTTAGCAATTTGTGAAATGACTATCCATAAAGTTACGGTATGCAATTTCCAAATATTCAGACACAGCAGATCACAACTAACTGCACTTAGAACAAAGACACACACTTTGCTTTACCAAATTATATACATTCATACTTCACATTTTCCAGGTAGAAGACTTTTCAAAGAAAAGGGCATTTCTTTGAGAGAAAAAGGGAATCAATTTCTCTATTTCTCTTTCAGAAAACAGCTTGAGGGTTGGGTGTTCTTTTTTTAAATTACTATAGCTCAGTCTCTTCTGTTGTTTGGATAAATTTTTAGAGGTAAAGTACATTTAATTTTAAAAATGGTTTTGAAAATATATGCATTGACATAAACCTTTAACACTAGCTGCTTCTGTCTCCTGTACTATTAATATTAAACTTAACGTTTATCCATTGTCTGATAATTCTTTCTGCATTTAAGTCATGCTCTCTTAGGCAGTTACAACCCACTAAGCAGTATGTTGGTACAGCTGAATTATAGCACATGAACTGCAAAAAACAATGTTTTAAGAAAGACTGGAATTCCAGTTCAGGCACAAAATACACAGACAATCCAGATTGTACTTTATTTAGTATGTTTTTCCTTTATATGTTTCACATACGTTTATGTGGTTTTGTAAATGTCAATATACTGACATGAAAAGATAAACATTTCTTTGCTGCTCTTTTTCATATAAAAATATGAAATGACATTAATACTTACAGTGTAACTCACAGATTAAATAAACAATGGAACAATTGTCGATATACTGCACATATGTTCAGGGAAAGAATCCAAAATGAGCAAACACAATGAGAAAACTGTCTAAATATTTTGTTTTCTTTTGATCAATTAATCACTGTCAAGTTTGCATCATCTTTTTCCTATATATAATTTTTGTTAAATAAAAATCATATAAAAGGGGGGGGGAGAAAGCAAAGCAAAGCAAAACAAGTGTAAGAAAAAAGTTGACAAAAAACAGAACAAATGTGAAGAAGTGGATTCCAATATTCTGCATAGCAGTTATAAATTTCTTTATAACTTCTAAAAGGGATTACCAAGTTTATTTTTCCAATTTCATTATCCAGTTTCAGTGTAACATCTTTTTCACATCATTCTTGTAATCTCTACTTTTAAAACCTACTTTCAAATCAGTCTCAATCTTGTCAAGTAAAACTTGTTCCTCTTCCATGACATCTTTAAACATGGTGTATCTATAGAGGCAGACATTCCTAAAATTGAGTCAAAAATATCCTTCAGTATGTTGAATGTTAAAATATTTTGCTTAATTCTGCATTTGTAAGTCAAACTTAAACATTCTCTTTTAACTGTAATCTTCAGTTCTCTATAATATCCAATTTTTAAAAAAATATTTTTTTTAAGAATTCAAAGAGCAAAGCATTTTCCCCTGGGAAGAATTCTTATAATTAATTACAAAATCTTACTTAAATTTTATGTTGACCCTTAGTCCATTTGTAACTTTTTCAACCTTTTAATCTGTTTACTCCTTCCCTAAAGTTTTTGGAAGTCCTTAAACTTATATTTAAATTTTTTATTGCTAATGATTGAAGGAAAACTCATCAGATGCTGTAAAACCAAAGGTAGTTCTAACAGATGAAAAGCAGTTAACAAGCAATTTCTGAAAATAATTAGAAAACAAAGTATGCAAAGGCAGTATCCTTTTAAAGACATCAATTATGGCTTTCTCAAATATTTAAATATTTATCTCCCAGAGCTGTAATTCCCCAGTGACTACTGTCTTGTGGTCTCCTCATAAGGAGTTACTGTCTGGAGCACTTGTGGGCAATCTGAAGTCCTTTCCTTGTCCAGAGGTCTACTTGTCGGCTCTTCATTCCACCATGGTCGTCAATTACACTTTTTTCAGAGCCATTTTCAATTTACCATTTTTCCCCTGGAAATCCTCTAAAATAGGAAGACCAGGTTTTACTGTCTGTATTCCCCCTGAAGAAAAAAAATACTTTTTGAAAGTATTTCTCTCTATATGTATGAATGGTCTGTTGATTTCCACAAACCTTTTAAAAAATTACAACCTTAATCTTAGCTAAGGGATTCAGCTAACAACTGGTCATCTTACAAGTATAAAGGGATATAGTTATATCAACAGTCATAAAAAAAATATAAGGGAATAGCAAATCTATGAAAATAAATAGCATGGCTCAATAAAAATTTTACAGCATTCATTCTATATTCCTAGTCTTCAACTTTTGACTCTTGTCAAAATTGATTATGCTTTTACTGTTATAGCATGGGGAAAGGAACAGAAGCAGAAGTTACAATTTTCAAGCACAGAAATCAAACAAACTGATTCACCTTAATGTTTTATTCCATGCATGTTGACTTACAAGACACAGTTCATAGCAGTTCTACACTAGTTGGGATGTAATCCCACATAATTCAGTACCACACTGAAAATAAATAAGTTGAAAGAGATGAGCATGTCTTTTGAGACAGTTGTATAGATCTCTTGCAGGCATTTTGAACCCACTGGGAAAGGAGATCCTGCCAGAGTGAGAAGAGAATTGTGTCACATATTCACACAAATCCATCAGGTTACAGAACCCACCCTACAGAAATATCTTCGACATAGGTGGGAGAAGTATCTTGTATTTGGGAAGAAATCCCAAGATGCCTAAAGTCCTCAGAGTCCCTTTTCACTGAAATGAATATGTGAAGCTTGATATGCATAGAGTGCAGGCAATTGGTAGGCTGGGATTTGAAAATGTGACTGCATCTCTATTTCAATTTATGTATGCTCATGTTCCAAATGAATGCTTGCACAGACCTGCAGGCAAAAATGCCAAAATTAAGGTTGATACATGAAGAGTATGCATGAATACACAAAGAATTGGTACTGTCATTTAAGAACTACACAAAGATTTTTCTATGGCTTAGCCTGATTTAATGGAAAATTGGTGAAAGCCCCTGCTCTGAAAGCCAAATCTGGTCTGTTTAGAAGTGATACTCTAAATCAGGGGTGGCAGCCTGGAGCCCACCCCAGCTCTGCAAAGGCAAAAAAGTCACAATACATCATGTGACATCACATGACGTGGTCGAGTTTGACGCCTGTGCTCTAGTCTAAACAAACAAAGGCAGCTTCCAAGCAGACTACTTGCTCATTAGCCAGCACTTCTTTTAGCTGCCTGCCTTCATGCTACCACAGGCCACTAACATAGCTGAACTTTCATAATATGGATAAACTGAACAAACATAGGGACAGTGTGGATATGGGAGGTAGGGAAAAAATGATTTCTCAAAAACCCAGTTGAGGTCCCAGTAAAAAATTCACTTGGCTGTGTTGTTTAGAGCAAGGGTCCCCAACCTTTTAGACCTCAGGGCCCACCAAGTTCATAATTTTAAATCCCGCAGACCACTAATACAAATACAGTGTGCCACTTGCTGAAGCGCCTGGACTCCCAGTGATGGGATGGGGTCCTTCAGGCACTCTCCCTCTTCTCCCCCTCTCTCTCTCTCATCTCTCTCCCCTTCTTTCTTTCTTTCTTTCTTTCTTTCTTTCTTTCTTTCTTTCTTTCTTTCTTTCTTTCTTTCTCTCTCTCTCT
>JANHZT010002420.1:100538-112386 GCA_032468215.1 Stegonotus admiraltiensis
TGGAGATTTTACAGTATCCTTCCCCTGGAGTGGGGTGGGAATGGAGATTTTACAGTATCCTTCCCCTGCCACGCCCAGCAAGCCATGCCCACCAAGCCACGCCTACAGAACAGGTAGTAAAATTTTTTGAAACCCACCACTGTACTGAATGCAAATTTTTAATTGATCCTTTCAGATCTTCCCCATGCAATGTGTAAAGAGTTCAGTGTATAAACTGGATAGGATGGGAATGAGAAAGTTGTATTTACAATAAATAAAGCTCTGATTTCTCTGTAATCAGCTCTAAGGCATATTAACCGTCCATATATGGTACACTCCCAGATGTCTTGAGCTTCAAGTGTGATAATCCCTAGTCAGGGATGAAGGCATCTCAACTCCCATCCATTTACAGTAGCATTTCCAATCATGGTAATTTTAAGATCTGCTGACTTCAACTCCCAGAATTCCCCAGCTAGTTGCTACGGTTGGCAAATATGGATGCACAGTACACCAGGTTGAGAAAAAATATAGATGAATTTTTAAAATATGAAGCTATTATTTTTTTATTAAACTTTCATTAAATTAAAAGTAGTCCTCAACTTACCGTTTGTTTCATGGCTGTTCAAAGTTACAACAGCACCGGCCATTTTTCACAATTATGAAAATTGTGGCATCCCCATGGTCATATGATCAAAATTCAGATGCTTGGCAACTGGTTCATATTTATGATAGTTGCAGTGTCCTGGTATCATGTGATCACCTTTTGCAACCTTCAAAATCAATTGGGAAACTGGATTTACTTAACGAATGTGTTACTAAGTTAACAACTAAATTGATTCATTTAACAACCATGGCAAGATAGGGTGTAAAATGGGGCAAAACTCAGTTAACAGTTGTCTTATTTAGCAACAGAAATTTCAGGTTCAATTGTGGTCACCTGTAGTGTTTCTTTTAGAAAACATGTTTTTTAAAAAGAAAGAACTGAGCATAATACTAATCATTTAAGTAAAATAGCTTAATTTGTACCCACATTAAAACACCTGCTATAGCTGGTTCATTAGAGGAGTTGACTTGCAACACAGCCTTATTCTGTTTAAGAATCTTACTTTAATTGGAACCATTGATCATTTTAAATATGCAAATGCTTTTGAATGGAGCAAACATGCCTTTATTTCTGTGAATCTACATTTTATTTTAAATGAAGGAAAATTTAAAAAGTAAGGCAATTTAGGGAATTGGCAATGGGGTTTTTCATAAATTCTTTTCTGTTTCCAGGAAAAAAAGAATAAATAGCTAGTCTTGATTATTTTGTTTAGCTAAAGTGATATGAATAGTGAAAAAATAATAGCTGATCCAGTTTAGAGCTGGATAGAAGTCATGGTTTTAACTTTGACTTGCTTGACTTGGACATTTGAGAAGTCACTGGATGCAAACCTCTCCCTTTCATATTTATGTGTCAACCAGAAATAGGAAATATGTCATCCAAAAATAGGCCAGTAGAAAATACAGATTTACATAAAATATGCATATTGTGTGCTGATCTGTATAGAAAGAGGCAGGCTCAACCATATGGCTATTTTTTAAATACAAATATGATCATTTTATATTTCTTAAAATTGTTACCAAGTGAGCTCTTGGCCTACTTAAACTATATTCACATGGCACACGCAACAATAATCTGATTCTGAACCAAAAAACTTGGGTATTATTGAGTCAAATAACCATGATTGTGTTTGTCTGAACGTAGCCTTAGTTTTCTGTATTGGCATTGACTACCGATGAAAGACCATAAAGGGGGGGGGAGGCACCTTTAAGACAATCATCAATGCTCTGTTGTCTTCTAACCTGTTTAGTTTTAAATTTACACTAGAAAAGTATGGAAAGTATAATCCAAAAAGAATTACTGGGATTTCCAAAACATGGCTTCCATTTGTAAACCATATTTTTCGGAGTATAAGATGCTCTGGAATATAAGGCACACATTTGTTTTTGGGGAGGTAAACAAGAAAAAAAAATCTGCCTCTGCCTACCAGCATCCATCGGTATTTATCTGGCTAGCGTCCTTGCAGCAAACAGCAAACAGCCTGGTCAGCTTCAGCATTATTGCAGCCAGATTCAGCATGAGCAGCTGATTGACGTTGGATCAGCCTCCCAGAATACCACCAGTCAGCTGTTCCAGGCTGCAGGGATGGCCATAGCCCATCATTGCCTCTCTGTGTCACATTTTTGGCCTCTGTGCATCATGTTTTTGGCCTCCGCACACCCCATTTTTGGCTTCTGCACATCACATTTTTGCCCGGTTCCAGGCAGCAGGGATTGCCGCTGCTGCCGCCAATCCCCACCACCTGAAACAGGCCAAAAATGCAACTCACGGAGGCATAAAATGGGGCACGCAGAGGCCAAAAACAAGACATGCAGAGGTGGCGATTGGCGGCAATGTGTTGTGGTGAACCCTGTAGCCTGGAATGGGTCTAAAATGGAGCATGTGGAGGCCAAAAATGTGACATGTGGAGACCAAAAATGACTGAAGGGTGGGGGCCGGCAGGTGGGCAGGGCTTTGGCAACATTCAGTGTATGAGACGCACCACAATTATCACCCACTTTTGGTGGGGTGGGAAGTGCATCTTATACTCTGAAAAGTACGGTAGGTTTACATCTGACATTTATTATACACAACAATGTAGAGGAAACAAGGTCTTCTCTCCAATGTCTCTCCAGGAATCAAGAGACAAAACAATAGAAACAGCATCATAATATAAGCTCTTGTATATATGTGAACAATACAGGTAGTCCTTGACTTACAACAGTTCATTTAGTGATCGTTTGAAGTTACAATGACCCTGAAAAAAGTGACTTATGATCATTTTTCACACTTTCGACCACCGCATGGTCATGTGATCAAAATTCAGACACTTGGCAACTGACTCATATTTATGACTGGTTACAGTGTCCAGGGATCATGTGATCATCCTTTGTGACCTTCTGACAAGCAAAGTCAATGGGAAAACCAGATTTGCTTAACAACCATGTTGCTAATTTAACAACCATAGTGATTCACTTAACAACTGTGGCAAGAAAGGTCTTAAAATGGGGCAAAATTCACTTAACTTTCTCGCTTAGGAACAGAATTGTTGGGCTCAATTGTGGGTGTAAGTTGAGCACTACCTGTATAGAGAAGAAAATAAATAACCAGAAACCTAAGCCAGAAATCAAGCAAAATAGGTGTGTGCTAAGCTTCCAAGATTTGTCACATAAGATACAAATGGTCATGTTCTACCCAGAGATCATGTATAGCCGAAAAGCAAACAAATGGATCGTAGAACAAACCACTTCAGAGTTAAGGCCCGAGTTATCGTATTTTACACAATATGTGAAGACCTAGGTCCTTTGAGAAGTTCCTAATGCTGGGGGGGGGGGGAGAAGGTGGGGAGGATGACCAGTAGGAGCAAGATGGATGGATTCAATTACAACAACAATGGATGCAATGTTTGGAAGATTGAAATTCCAGGTTGGGGACAGATCATTCTTGAAAATGTCTCTCCATGTGATTATTAAAAGTCAATACTGACTTGATGGCACATAAGCAGTCACAACTTACAATAGAGTCTCTACTCCACAATTTCCTGAAAATGCATAGAACAGGTCAAGTCTTCCAACCCTGTTACTTCAGTGATGTCATCAGGTTACAATTATTCTCTTCCATGGCTCTTGACTTCTAAATTAATTGATTTTAAATATATATTCCCCCTAGCCATTAAAAATTTGCTTGCCTTAGGCTCTAATGGATTTCTGTACTTCACGTCTGTCATTTCAGTATGAATTATTCATCTCTAGATAAAGGTGATTCATCACTTGGAAAAGATTTCTCTGTTCCCTTTAATTACAAAGAAAGAAAGAAAAGTACCAAAAGACTCGTTTCCTTTTAATTCTTTTCTAGTAAGATCAAGAACATGAAAGAAATACGACTTCATGGTGGAGGTTACACTGCACAGCAGGCATCATATTTGGTCATCATTACAAAATTTCTTTTCTTCAGCACTATTGTTGTACAAGGCTAAAGTACGAAGCTATCACTAAAACAGGTAATTATGAGCCAACTTACTCTCTTCACTCTGACTCAAAATGACCTACACTATTAAAGACTGAAGAATTCTAGTTGAATGCAGTTGCTGGATGTACTGCCTTGAACAACTCTGAATGTTTGTGACCCTTTTCCTTTGTTAAACTAAAAAATGCTAAAAACATGGTTTTTGCCTTTTGCCAGTTGCTCCTTAATATGTTAAGGAAGGATCTGCCTTCATTAGATGCTTTTGGCAAAAACATTTCTTTTATTATCCACATGGTTAGGTAACATCTGCCCGTAATAAATTAAGAACAGCTTCTTCCACCTTTTGTCCTTGAGTCAAATCTCTTGCTGTCTTATTGTTATGTTTGTTTACACAGTTGCTTGCTCACATCTTAGATGTAACTAAAAAAAATTATAAATAAAACCTTAGATATTTGTAGCATTTGCGCCTGTTCCAGCATTCTGAACACATCATGGTTTAGTTGCTAAAAGTCATGTATTGTCAGACTTAAAACAAAGTTAAAAGCAGGATTTTTTTTGACCTAAATACTATAGTTCATTGTTTAACAAGCTTCTTGCTTCCCATTAAAAAAGTTACTGTGTTTCCCGAAAATAAGACCCTGTCTTATATTTTTTTGAACCCTGAAATAAGCGCTTGGCCTTATTGCCCTGCACTCAAAAGCCCAATTGGGCTTATTATCAGGGGATGTCTTATTTTGGGGAAAACAGGGTAGGGGAAAGGAACTCTGTAAAATTGGAGAAAAAAATTCCTATTGAGATCATTGACTTTATTGGTCATTTGATGCAGGCTACTTAGTTAGTTACAATTTATTAAATTTATATGCTACCCAATTACTATTGCAAGCCATTAACACAACAGGTCATACAAGAATAGAAACAAGATATAGAGGAGAAAAAGCAAAACTCTGAACTACCAGATTAAAACAACCTATTCCTTTTTTTGAGGAACAATTACTGTATTTTTTGGACTATAAGACGCTCCGGACTATAAGACACACCTAGCTTTTTGGGAGGAAAACAAGAAAAAATAAAATCTACCTCTCCTCCCAGCAATTTGCCTCCTTGCAGCAAACAGCAAACAGCCTGGTCAGCTTCAGCACAGCCTGATTTAGAATGAGCAGCTGATTGGTGCTTGGATCGGCCTCCCAGAATACCGACAATCAGCTGTTCCAGTCTGCAGGGATCGCCATCACCTATTGTCACCTCTGCGCGCCCCATTTTTGGCCTCTGCATGTCCCATTTTTGACCTCCACGCGCACCGTTTTCAGCCTCTGTGCATCTCGTTTTCGGCCGCTGCACTGCCTTCTCTACTACTGCCAAAAGATCCAAGCTTCCTCCCCACCTGACCATGCCCAGAAGGTCTTAACCAACTAGACACATGAAAACCTGCCATGAGCCTGAAGTCCTCGCTGGCTAGACTCGCCAGTGCATGGGCCATCTCCGTTCCCCCCAATCATCCTAAGAGGTTTGGGTCTTCTGCCTGTCCCACCATACCGGTCCACTTACTTTTACTTTTCCTTGCAGTTGCTGACAGTGTGCCCAACTGATGCAAGGCTTAGCTAGAAAGCTAGCGAAATCAATCTTCCTTGTGCCTTGTATCAGCTGGGCACAAATGTTAGCAACTATCTATGAAGAACTCAGGTGGATAAAAATGCCACATCTAGTCTAAACACCTGGCTGTCTATGCCACCAACCCTAAGAATAAGAAAGCAAACAAACATAGATTGATGAACTAGAAAGAGTCTTTGTTCTCAATGCAGCCAGCTTATAAAACCAACATTGTTTTTTAGCCAAATACAACATTTCTAATAAAATGTGATGAGAAAATTCCAGGTCAGCATTTTCTGATTTAATTTGATTGAGTTTCCAAAATTAAATTAAAACGTAGTCCAAATATCTATTGAATACCAAGTAATCCTGCCATTATTTTCAGAAACTGTTATTGCAGGATATCCCACCTCCAATGCCAAAACCAATACCTACTGATCACCGCCTGTCCTAATTGAAAAGTTTAATATATGGAAAAAAGCTGGCGTTCTCAGATTTGTAAACAGTCACGGTTCAGGGAATAATTTTCACAGATAACTGGCTTGTATATGATTGTAGTTCAGTGTGGCATCTTTTCTCATCAGTGCGCTATGCTTTAAATTTTCTTTGCCTAGTTGTGAAGATTATTAGGAAGCCTCAGAAGCTATGCCCCACTACATATTACTCTATACTTATGTGATATATCAGTAAGTATATGTGATATATATAGGAGGAGTTATTTTAGCACCACTTCTTGAGACTATTATAACAATAATACTAATGACATGGTTAATGTTATTAAAACGATGCACAGATTTCAAGAGAAAAATAAGAATGTATTCTCTTACCCACTCAATTGCTTCAGTTTAGAAATAGTTTCTGGTATCACATAAAATATAATTTAAGCTATTTGTTTCTTCTAATTATCTGGATTTAGGTAGGCACCACTGACTCAGACACTTTGCTCTAAAATGGAAAACTGGTCTCTGGATGGTTCTGTGTTCATAACGACAAAAGAAGTCTTATTTTTAAAAAAGCTTAAAAAAACTTTCTGATGTTCCTATTTATCACTTCATCAAGCATATGACAGGCAACAATACACATGGCTGCTGGCTGTGTTCCACAAGAGGTTCTTGCACAATTAATTTAACTCTTTAACATGGTTCTGATTTTCATAATCATTCTTGCCATAATTGCTATTTTCCTAAGAGACGTTAATGATATAACAGTACAAAGTAATCAAACCATTCTACTGTATATATTTTGGCTTCAATATATTAAATTTAGGATGTCCATAGAAAGGTGTCCATCCTTCTGCCTCTCTGTGTCCCCCACTAGCACAACCCATCCCACGTATTTCAGAAATTCTGCCTGATTCAGTAAAAAACCTCCTTTTGAAATTACAGGTGAACTTGAAAGTTTTGTGGTACTGAAGCCAGATGGGATGTAGAGGACTTTGAAAAGTAACATTAAGAAGTTTGAGGCAACAGTACATTTAGAAGCTTTTTGTTTCACAGGAACCAAGAATAACTTTCTCTTCTACTCGCATGCTCTGAAAAGCATTCTATGATTTCAAGAAGGGACGATAGAAAGTGATCCTTCAGTCAATCAAAAGTTATCTTTGGATTCTAAGCCATTCTCTTTTAATGAAATTCTTTGAATAATCGTATCAGTTCACCACAATTATCCCTGTATTACAAATGGGGGAATAGAACTAAGATATAGAGTTTCTGAGTTCTCACATTCAGCCTAAGGAAAAGAGCTACTCATCAAGGGGAAAGGTTTTGATCACATGATTGTGGCTACCATGTTGACTTTTTCTTTTTAGTTCTGTTGCAAATGCCTCTGATTCCTTCTTTTCTCTTTACTTCAGAAAAGCCATTCAGAAAAGATGAGACACTGAAGTAACATGAGACAGAATTAAAGAAAAAATAGAATCTATTAATTGATCCCAGAGCACTAGTCAGATTCCTTTCCTGCATCATTCATTATCTATTAAAATCTCTTCTCTTTCCCAACTGGAATGTATTTTTTAAAAAATTAAGTTTGTAAGAAAAGAAATAGGAAAGACGTATTTGATTAATTTTAATTACCATGTTTTCCCAAAAATAAGACCCTGTCTTATATTTTTTTGAACCCTGAAATAAGTGCTAGGCTTTATTGCCATGCGCTCAAAAGCCCGATTGGGTTTATTATCAGGGGATGTCTTGTTTTGGGGAAAACAAGGTACCAAAGAGAAATATATATCTCTTTGACATACTGTATGTTTAAGAAGATAACAGTTCCTCGAAGTTGTTATTTCTATCTCTTGAATGAGAAATAAAACTGGCAAACTCTCTCTTCAATCTTCATTGTCACAATCAAATTCAAGAACTAGGAAAATATGCCAATTAGAGCCATTTTTCAAAATTCATCTATTCCCAAATGGTCTGGCACGATAGCCTCAAACCATAAAAAAACTAGAACATTAAACAACCAGATAACAATAGCACTTAAACTTATATACCACTTTATAGTGCTTTACAGCACTAAGTGGTATATATGGAGTCACCATATGGCCCCCAACTATCTGGGTTCTCATTTTAACAATCTCAGAAGGATTGAAAGCTGAGTCAACCTTGAGCCGGTAGGACTGGACTCCTAGTAGTGGTCAGTTAGCATGCAAGAATCATTCCACAACCTCGAAGAAGAGTACACAGTCACAGCACATAGGAAATTTTGTGCAAGTTGCAACAGATAATAAATGGGGGAAGGGGGAATTATTTACTATTTTTCAGTGAGATTCCACTAGTCAATGGTTCTTTCAGAACTATTTCTTTTAGAATAAGAATTTCCTTGACTCCATCAAGTATTTCCATGTTTTAACAACTGAAACACCATTTCGTTATTAGAATTCTTGGTTTTTATACTTTTCATAAAAAATTAATTACAAATTGAAATTTGTCATTATTTCTTGGTCAGATATTTTCCACCTGGTGCCTTCCAAACATGTTAAAATCATTAATTTCCAAAATATGTATCCAATCAGCATTCCTAATCAGAAATCTGATATATAGACCCAGAATGAAGAAGGATGATTTAAATCAAATGCTTGGTCAATTCTATTCATTATAGATATTTTTATTTTCTTCACTTCAATCATGTCTGATTCTTAAAGACTCTCTGAACAAGTTTCTTTTTAGGGTTAGTGTTAGGGTTATGAAATTGAATATTGATAATGTATATATTATCTATTAATACTATTAATATTAAATTTAATGCCAGTTTCTAAATCCTTGTCCAATGAGATGGTGAAAAAGTAACACTATGTGGCCATACAAGATATTTGGAATACTTTTGATCTAGATGAGGGGTGTAGAATTTTTTTTCATAAACATTTTCCATTTGAGGAGCACAGATTCTTTTAGTCATCCCCTCCATATGATTAATACACTAGTTCCTAATGAACTGGGCACAAAGTGCATTTCTACATAAGTTGCGTAGCATTTGTATTTGAAGACATTATTTTGG
Organism: Stegonotus admiraltiensis; assembly: GCA_032468215.1. Classification (NCBI taxonomy): domain Eukaryota; kingdom Metazoa; phylum Chordata; class Lepidosauria; order Squamata; family Colubridae; genus Stegonotus; species Stegonotus admiraltiensis. Next base: position 109,642 of record JANHZT010002420.1, read on the forward strand.
AATAAGTGAATATGATTCAGCAGGATTTTTGGAAAAGATTTCACATAATAATATTTTTCACAGAATCAAACTGATGCTCTTTCTCCAGATATCTGATTACATAATAGCCAGATGGAGCTTTTCAATTACTGTACACCAGAAGAAACACAAAAGAAGTAAAGTTTATGGGCTGGCATTTCCAAAAACAATGTGGGATGGGCTGATATACACCTTCAGCCATCATGCAACTAAGATAAATGCAACATATGAAAATTATGAAATTCCCTATGTAAAGGTACCTTTTTACAATTATTGTCACTATAGAAATAACACACATTCATAGTCAGGAAAACAAGGGTATCCTCTTCTAGTTAAGCATAAATGCTTGTGAGGTTAATGTCACTGGTAGTGGCTACTGTAGACTGGATTCTGAAGAGTGAGTGGACTGAAGGCAATTCTAAGTTTGGCCATAAGCTGTCAAACATCCATAGCTCAGTTTGTCTGAAGAAAAGATGACCATCCACTGAGTTTGCGAAGCAATTGAAGCTTAATATGCATAGCCACGTCTAACCATGATCCAACACTGTAGCCTTTTACAGATCTTTCACATACAAAATGGTATAAGGTACATAATAGTATAGTGTATGGATAATTAATGAATTCATTCAAAGGTTTGTGATTATATTAATAAAATAAATTTATATTTCTTTTTCTCTCCACTTTATTAATCTCCAACTTCCATATGACTCTAGAAATTGCAGTGTAAAGGGTATCTTGGCAAGTTGTATCACCAAAGGTATTACAATCTTTTGGGTTTTATGGATTTTGTTGTATGATACTTGTGAACTGGCTTTGACATGGTTACCTGAAACATTTTGGATTAGCATAATGTGTGAACCTAGCCATTATTACTTGGAAAAATATGGGAAATGGAAAAGCTATGCCTTAGTTCATTATCTGAATAGTTTTTAGTGTTTTAAAAGTCATGGGAAGTCATATTAGCAACTATTCAGTTAAATCAGTTACCAAAAAATGTGCATGATTTTCCGGTCTTTGAATCTCATTGTGAGCAAGAAGGTTTAGGTTGGAAGATAAAACCGATGGTGGATAAGTAATGGCTGATTCCTAAAATGTAACATAGGAAGAAATGAGGGGAAAGGTAAACATAATCCCAGCTTTGCATGAGATAAAATCCTTTCCTTCAAGCAGTACCAAAGGTGCTTTTTCAAGAGGCAACAAGACTTCCTTTGTTTTTCCTTGAAAATGTTTTGCTTCTCATCCAAAAAACTTCTTCAGTTCTTCAGTTCTCATCCAAGAAGTTCTTCAGTTCTGAAGAAGACATTTTGCTTCTCATCCAAAAAACTTCTTCAGTTCTTCAGTTCTCATCCAAAAAGTTCTTCAGTTTTGAAGAAGCTTCTTGGATGAGAAGCAAAAGGAAAAACAAATAAAGTCCAGTTCCCTCTTGAAAAAGCACGTTTGGGACAACCATGACCTGGATGACTGAGAATCTCCATAGACATTCCTGAAAGGAGTCTTCAAAGCCATATTTCAATTCCATATTCTTGTTACGCAACAAGCAAAACATAAAAATCTGCCACTTCCTTAATAAGGCAAGGAATTAAATAGAAGTTTATCTATAGTTAATGCTTACTAAGTTTTGAAGTAAGTTAGGTAGGATCTCTGGCTCTTGCACCATAGCAATGGAATTCACAGCAGGGACATCAGACACATACAAAAAGGACACTTGCATTGTGACGCTCTGTCCACCATCTTGCTGATTTTGACACACATACACCCTGTCGGCACCAGAGATGGCCATTTTGTAAACTAGAGACTAAAGGCAGAAACCTTCAAGTCTGGGAAATCAGAAGCTACATGGCTGTTGACTCAAAAAATTAAGAGGAATGGACCCGAACTTAAACTAGGAAGTTTACATACAAAGTGCAAAATTCCAGATTGCTGTTAGACAGAGAAGTTCTTTGTGTATGTGCCTTCCTAATTCTCTGGTGCATATCTACTGATCTAACCTTCTTGTGCCTGTTTGAGAAGATGGCGTGGATGCAAAGTTTAGTTGTAATGCTTGGTATGAAAGCTTAATAACTATAGCAAAATGGTTGTGGAGTGAAGAGTATAATGTAGGAATGATGACCATACAAGAACAGTTCACTATATTCAGCAGCTTCAATGAAGCTGGATAGAAATAGCCCTCTTGATACTGCTCGTTGTAGAAACTCGATTGAGAGTAATTCTACAGCAAGACACAAAGATATTGAAGAGATACACATACAGTATGACCATGACAAGGTAAAGAGCCATAGGAAGCTTAGCAACCATGTAGAGAAACGTCCGGGAGTGACCTACGGGGGATGGCAAATGAATAGAATATCTGTTGGAGAAGTGAAGAATGTCATAAATATGTCATTAAAAGAAACAGGCAGAAAAAAGCAGCATCAAAACTGCAAGTCCAGAATGAACAAGCACAGTTTATGTTACAAACAAGAAGCAAAACAACAAAATTATAGAGGAAACTATTACATTTAACTTACAGAAAAATGTCTGCAAAATAGAGAGTTGTCAACTTTTTTTCCTTCTTCCCAAAGAAAACAAGTTTACAAGAAAAATGAGCAAATGTTTATAGCCAATGGGCAAAGAAGCAAAATATTTGTGTTAATAAATAGGTAAGGCAGTGATGGCTAACCTTTTTGCCATCACGTGCCAAAAGCGGGGGGAATGTGGGGGGGTTGCGCACGTGAGTGCCCACACCCA
>JANHZT010002420.1:112486-129625 GCA_032468215.1 Stegonotus admiraltiensis
GGGGAGGGGGAAAATGGCCTTCCCCACCCTCCCTGGAAGCCCTCCGGAGGCCAGAAATGGCCTGTTTGCTGACTTCCCAGAAGGCCCGAAAATCAGTTGGCCAGTGCACGCATGTGTGCCAGAGCTGAGCTTGCGTGCCCACCGATATGGCTCCGCGTGCCACCTGTGGCACCCGTGCCATAGGTTCACCATCACGGAGGTAAGGCAAACAAAACATTTAAAACATTTAAAGGAGAAGAGTAAGAACTATGGCACCTTAGACTGAGTGCTTTCATACTGGGAAACAGGAAAGGAGGAACTGATACATTCCAGTCTACCCCTTCATTCCATCCATCATGGTTCTGGAGCCATTCTGTTGGATACTAGGGAGAGGATACCTTGGTATTTTGCTCTCAAGGTTTCAACCATCTAGCTGTGTGGGGTTGAAAGTCTACATAGCAGTAAGATTCTGTGACTTAGTTCCTGTCGTCCCCCCCCCCCAAGATAAATATATTATTTGGATCAATATTTTTGCATTCTTCACATGACTTTCTCTTTTTTGTTATGTATCCAACCAGCTTATTTCATTTCCTGGGATTCATAATGCTAAAGGCCAAACAACAAAATTTCAGTAGAAAAAGTATGCGTCCTGTCCTCTTCTGCCTTTTCATTCTCTGTAGTCATCAATCATCTGTTTTGGGTGCTGCCCCATCATCTTCCTGTAGCAACCAACTGGTTGCTATCCAGATGAGTTGGATTGCAGCTTTCTTTATCCACAGCCAGGATATCCATTAGGAATGATTTTGCCATTTTAATCTGTTACAAAGGGACTTCTGCTGCAACTGTTGTTTTTAGTGCTTTCTCCATTAATTCCTCAATGCTTCCTCAAGCAGATCTCTGCACCTTCACGAAGTCAGTAGACAAGCCAGGAACACAGCCTTTTGTTACAGTTTTGTGATGGTTTATATTTTCAGACGTTGTTCTATTTCACAGCCGTGCACGCTTTGCAAATTTCCTCACCCTGTCATGCCCAATCCAAAGTGTGATGAACTTTCTGCCAGGGACAATATAATGGGAATACAATAATTCAAAATTATTAGCCCTAAGCTAACATAATACAATTTCATGCATCCAGATGGCCAGGCAGCATAGAAGGTAATAGGATTGAAAGAGGTAAGACAGCTGTCAGTAAAATAAAATGAATATATTACTGTATGTAGAACTAAGCTCTTCTACTATGATGAACAATGAAGGAATTAAATGGGAATGACATATACCCGTGATGGCAAACCTATAGCATGCGTGACAGAAGTGGCACGCAGAGCCATCTCTCCAGGCACACAAGCAGTGCCCGTTGCTCTTCCGGGTTCCAGTGCACCGACCAGCTGGTCTTCACATGCACGGGAGTGCCAGAAACCAAAAGAGCAGCTGCCCGGCATGTGCATGCACTCTGAGCAGCTGCTCTTTTGGTTTCAGGTGTGCACATGCGCACCGGCCACCTGGTCTTTGCGTGTGCATGTGCGCCAGAAACCAGAAGACAAGGTGAGCGGTGCACATGTGTGCACTGGAAACCGGAAGATCTTCCCAGCGCGTGCATGCGCACCGGGTGGCTGCTCTTCTGGTTTCCGGCAAGCGCACATGCATGCTCCCATTCTCCAAAACTGACATATACTGCTTCCGAGTTATTAAAACATCAGTGGTGATGGTGACCTTGGGAAAAGGGGAAGAGTTGTTTTTTTATGTGAATCCAACAGTCTCTCACGTAATTTTATTGGCAATTTTTCTCCTCCCAAGATGGCTACTTGGAGATCTGTACAGAAATATCCCAGAAGGTGGAATTGCTCTTACTTGTCCTTGTTAAAATCCTGATATCAAGTGTGTTCCCACTGATTCTTTTGTGCAGTTTGGCTCGTTTGTCATGCACAGAATTGAGAGAGGACTTGTTGGCAGATGATCGTTAGTCATCCTGCCTCATCCCAAAATTAAATCTTATATCACTCTAGCTAGCCATTCCTTTCCATTTGATGAAGGCAGCTGTAGCTCAAAGAGAAGTGATGCCTCTTAGTAAAATTTGTTAGTCTGAAAAAAGGTCACCCGTTTGTCTCTGATTTTTGGCTACCATATGCTAACATAATTTTCCTGTTATGGTGTTATGAACAGAGTATGAGAACAATGAGGTTTTAACGGGAAAGATTAGGATTATTAAGGGATATTATGCTAGAGTATTAGTAAAAGCAATACTTTACTTGTTTACTAAGGCTTTTCCAAGCTAGTGCCTTGTTATCAAAATGTTAGAAGAGATCTGAAAATGCACAGTTAGGATAATTTACAGTTTGAAACTGTAAATTTTGACTGCCTTCCTAAGAGCCTCTCTGTCACGGAGAGGTGATAGATTGGAGATGAGATCAGAACATTTTTGAGAAATATATTCCATTGAGAAAAATACAACAGCAGTTAAGCTATTTTCTGTGAAAGGGAAAAGGAGCAAGTACATATGAAGAGGAATAACAGAATAACCAAACAGCTGCACTGTGTGGTTTTGCTTTTCCAAAAGGGTACTTAAAGAAAGCAGAAAAGGAGAAGGACAACTTTACTGCTGTGTATATAGCAAGTGAGAATTACAAAGTACACAACAGGCATCCAAATGGAAACCTCTTTGGAAAGGAAGACTTGGAGAGCAGGGCACGGAACGTAGTGATGAATCAAAGGAATACGAATCTGGGTCCTTAGACTAATAAGTGATGGCTGACAAAAGAAGGAAGTTGACAAAGGAAGCAGAAGAATGGGCTTGTCAGGAAGCTCAATTCCCAGGCATTCAGAAACTCAACACTTAATGCACTGTAGGATGTAGAATTTGAAGCACTTCTGGGGACAGCCAGTAAGTTTGTAGAACTTTGAATTCATTTTTAAATTTTCCATCAGGTAGTAAGAACTTCCACACAGGGTTTCTATTATTCAGTGTTCTTGCCTCAGCCATAGCTGAGTGGGGCCTTGAATCTGAGCCTCCTCAATTCTACTGGAACATTGTCTATACCACAATTATAATCCTCTCATAACTTTGCATTGCTACTTCAATCTTTTCCTTTTTTAAGGGTGAAAATATGTACTAAGGGGAAAAAAAGATAGAAGAGTTGCATATTGTCTTTTGATGGAGATTATAATCTCCCTCAAGAAAACCTTTGAAATGCATCCCAGGTTAGACATTTACAATATTTAAAGATCTAGTACAAGCTAAATTATCAGTAGCAAACTCCTTAGTTTTTCTAACATTGTGGGAATTTTAAATGGGAATCTCTGGCTATATCTAAATTTGCTGACTGGGATGAATCTCAGGTTAGCTTCACTTTCCCAAGCAAAATGGGATCAAAGGAACTGGGAATACACAACAGGAGAATGTTGCTCTCCTAGCATCCACACTGAGCCGTCAAAAGCTTTTTTCCCCCTAGGGCATCATTTCTTACATTTGAGCAATAAAGTTTTATTCTGCATGATTTTAGTGATTGTATGTTTCCAAGGCATTGTTAGTTTCTTATATTTGAGAGCTGATTTATAGAACATTTTTATATCACCTGACAAGCCCTTCAGCCTGAATGCCCCTTGCAGACAGTAAAAGATCACACTCTGACATTATAAGATTTAATCATCGAAGTACCAATTCCTAACACAGAAGCTTCATCCATCTCAGTGGTATGCATGGTGATAAGAAAGGAAAAGAAGATCAATAACTGTTCACAGAAATGGAAGGCATTTTTTAAAAAATATTCTAAAGGATAAAATAGCATATGCTTGAGTAGGGTCCACAGTATTGTCTGGAACCCTACACATCCTCTTCATGACCTGTTTTCCTTGTTACATTCTGGGAGGGGGCTTTGTGGTAGTTGAAGCAGAACATCTAGAATTAGTCACAGTTTTGTTCCATACAGTATCAAGCTTGTGAACTCTCAAGTTTCCTTTTTCCGCTACATGTTCAAAATAGACAGTGATTAATACATATATGTATGGTTGTAGATCTATCTATCCTCTATCTATCTCTATCTATCATCTACCTACTCATCTATCTATCTCTATCTTCTCATCTATCTATCTATCTATCTATCTATCTATCTATCATCTACCTACCTACCTATCCATCTCTCTCTCTACCTACCTACCTATATCTATCTATCTGTCTGTCTGTCTGTCAGTCTGTCAGTCTGCCTGTCTATCTATCTGATAGATATAGTGATAGATATGTGTGTATGTGTAGCATGTGTATATATGTGCTATTTATTTGTATGGGTAGATATATATTTTCTTTTGAGAGTATGCAAAAGAATTTCATTTTTAATGTGAGCCAGTGTGCTCACAGTAAAAAAAAAATGACAATAAAGCTTATCCCATCCCATCCCATCTTATCTAATATCTTATCTTATCTAAAATCCATTACAGGTACTCCTTGTTTAGCAACCAGAATTGGGACTGGGAACTCAGTTGTTAAATGAAGTGGTGGCTAAGTAAAACTGAAATTGTGTTTATGATCTTACTTGAGCTTTCCTTTACTTTATAGACTACTACAAAAGTAGATGTGAGGATTGGCTGCAAAATTACATTTTGATCACCATCACAACTCTAGACGGTTGCTAAATGAGGACTACCTGAATTTAAAATTTAGGATATTTTTTTTTATTGGGGGAAGAGGAGAAATTCAAGTTCTCAGAAACAAACATGGTATACTATGGTGATGGATTATCAATGACCAGTGATCATCGGTAGCATTACTACTGTTTAAAATTAAATCCTCTGTCTTTAAAAGAAACAAGGTGTAGAAGATGATTTGGAAGGTAATTTTTATTATAACTCCTAAATGAAAGAATATTTTCTCCCCAAATCAATGCAAATAGTTTAGCCTTGGTAATGTATTTAGTTTTTCATCTACACCAGCCTTTTTCACATGGAGGAGAAATTGTGATGGGGAAAAAAAAATACCATAAGCTACAGTACACATGTAATAATTTGGATGCAAAGATTCCTATTGATTTGTGAAAATTATTTCAAGGGTTTCATGTTACTTCTGTACAATAGTGTCCAATTCTCAGAGACTGCTTGGACAAGTCCCTGCAGTTTTCTTGGCAACTTTTTCAGAAGTTGTTTGTCATTGGCTCCTTCCTAGGATTGAGAGAAAGTGACTGGGCCAAGATTTCCAGCTCGCTTTGTGTCTAAGTGGGAGTAGACTCAAGTCTCCCAGCTTCTAGCCTGATGCCTTAACTGCTACACCAACTGGCTCTCTTATTTTCTGGGTAAGAAGATTGAGAAAGACTTATCCATGCTTTGTAATGGAGCTGGTAGTATCATGCAGAGACTGAAAACTTACTGCAGAAAGATTGTACGCATTGTAGTTGTTCCTTGATTATTATATAGGAAGAGGGTAAGTGAATTTATTTATAGCAAGGATAAATCATCAACCTCATCTTTAGGGATGGCAGGGGAGAAAATGGCATTTAATATGCAAACAGTCCGCTTCTTTGAAATGAGAATTCTGACAGCAGACACAATACGGGCTGCGGAAGAAGTAAAAACCTTTCACCTTTAAATTCAGTACAGCTCATTACTATCTATGGCAGGGGTGGTATTCACTTACCTTCACTACCGGTTCGCAAATGTGAGCACGCGTGTGTCAAAAACAGGATGTGATTACATCTGGGCAGGTGGGCGGAGCCTCCCACTGCCGCTGCTACCTGTTTTCCCAGATAGAACCGGCTGGATACCACCACTGATCTATGGTCGCCATCTTGAGACATATAATTCTGTCTCTGGACCTTTCCTCACTATGGTTTAATACCACTCTGGACTCACCATGTTGGGAATTCTGGCCATAAATGAGATGATCTAGATCACAGGTGTCCAACTCGCGGCGTCACATTGCCATCACATGACGTTTCACGATGTTTTCCCCCTTCACAGAGATGGGGTGGGCGTGGCCTAAACATGATGCATCTGGTGCTCGGGCCACCAGTTTGACACCCCTGAATTGTTTCTCCTTTATAGTGTCTTGCTGGGAGAGACTTATGAGGTGTCTGGAGAAAGAAAGGAAGAGTTAATAGTGGATGAGTCAGTTGACAGATTATCTTACGAAAGGGCAAATCAGCCCTGGTGGGAAGCAATCTGGGGGAAAAATGGTTTCAAAGTATTCAGAGATATTTTGCCTTAATTAACTCACTATAAAAGAGGTTGGAAATTCTTATTGTAGTTTCCAAGATTTTGTACTTATCCAGATCTAGCATTAAAGATAGCTTTGTGAATGCAGTTCTTCATTCTTGATCTTGCCAGCTACATGGGGCTTGACATTTGCTAAGCAGATCCTTGTCCTCATGCCTTGGTTGCAAACATTTTCAGGCCAGTAATTAATTAATATGTAGTTAACAGCACAACTGATATTGTGAGAGGAACTAGTGGTTCCTAGTCAAAGATTACTCCAAAAGGAACAATTACAGCACTTGTCTACCAAGCACCATGCCAAATTCACGGTGATTTAGAAAGATAGAAGAAAGACACAAGAAGTTTAAACTCCATGGCTGCATTTTTTTTTTTCATTTCCTCCCTGCAAATTCAATGAGAAAATCAACAGCTGTGTATGGATTCAATCTTGCCTATAATCAAGATTCTAACCTAGTTGAGCCATATCAGCAGGTCTTCTGCACAGGGGTGTAACTAAGCTGTGAAGTGTCAGGGATCAGAAGAAAGGATGCACAACTACAACTTGCCACATCTCCAAGTCACTTATTTGGGGAAAAAATGGTGATACATTATGGGTTTTTTTTCCTCCTTCCCTTTTGTTGTGGCAAGACCATGTCAGCAGGAAACAGAAAAAGTGATGCTTTCCAGAACTTGAAGGATCAGTAAAAAAAAACTATTGAAATTGATGATCAAAGGGCACACTTTGATGGCCAGCATTCTGCTACTGCTGAAAACTCCATATGAACAAAGGACTAAAGATGTTCTGTATGCAAGAAGTGTTGGATGTGATTTAAAAGCCGAAGCAGGGGAGCAATCTGAAATTAATCATTCTGAAAGAAAAGTTCAAGGAAAAGCAGACATCAATGGGGCGGCAGGACAAAAGTTAATTCTATTATCTGTCCAGAAGCAAGACAGGGTGAATTTAATGACACTCTTTCCTTTCCATAACTATAAGATGACAGCAAAATCCAGGAATGCGACAACTTGCCACAGCCAACTTGTTGCAAAACAATTTGCCACGGCCAATTTGCCATGGGCCAACTCGCCATGAGAAATTTAACAATTCTATTTAATTATTTAAAATAGTTATTTTAATTTTTCCCGTTCACATTTCATTCTGTCCCTTCTTTTGCATCCTTTCTCTAATGATTCTATTCCACCATTTCTTTGATATTAACTCTTGTCCCACCGTGAGTTGTCCTGCAGTGAGTTGGCCATGGTGAGTTGCCCATAGTGAGTTGACTGCAGTGAACTGTCACAGACCCACAAAATCCAGCCCCTTCCTAACGGTTGAAAGCTTCATGTTGTGTACCATTCCTGGATTGTGTGGATCAGAGTTATTTATGCCCTGGTCCCCTCCCAAATGGACTACTGATAGTCTTCAACTTACATTTGAGCCCAAAATTTATATTGCTAAGTGAGAAATTTGTTAAATTTGAGTTTTGCCCATTTTACGACTTTTCTTGCCACATTTGTTAAGTAACTCACTGCAGTTGTTAAATTAGTAACACTGTTGTTAAGTGAATCTGGCTATCTCATGGACTTTTGTCAGGTCACAAAAAGGTGATCACATGACTGTGCAACACTGCAATCGTCATAAATATGAATCAGCTATCAAGCATCCAAATCTAAATCACATGACCATGGGGATGCTGCAATGCTCATCACTGTGAAAAATGATAAGTTACTTTTCAGTGCCGTTGTAACTTCAAAGTTACTAACAAACTGTTGTATGTTGAAGACTACCTGTACTGCAATATATGCTACATACTGTTGCATCCAGAAGCTTCAACTGATACAAAATGTGGCAGTGTAGAGCACTTATGTGTGCCCCTAGAATGACACACGTTATACCTGTGTTCCATTGCTGCATTATTTAGTTATTTAGTTCCATTGCTGCATTATATAGTTTACTTCCGAGTTCAATTCAAGGTGCTGTTTTTGACCTATACAATCATACATGGCATGGAATCAGTTTAGTTGAGGGACCACTTGGCTAAATTTACCTGTCCCATCAGGTCTAGCAAGGAAGGGAACGTTAGGCATCCTGTGTGCTAAAATTTCATCTGACAGGATCAGGAGATGGACCTTTTCTGCTGTGGCACTCTGCAGCATCATTCCCCACCCCAGGTGAGAGTAGCTAGATAGCAATAGCAATAGCACTTAGACTTATATACTGCTTTACAGCCCTCTCTAAGCGGTTTAGTCTCAGCATATTGCCCCCAACAGTTTGGGTCCTCATTTTACCCACCTCGGAAGGATGGAAGGCTGAGTCAACCTTGAGCCTGGTGAACAGATGTTGGCATTTAGGAAATACTTCAGAACATGGTTCTTCCAACATTGGGGATACTAGAGAAAAGGGGCCCCCACAAGATGATTACATCTTGGTCCATTCTCCCATAGTCTCATTTATATTTGTATCTAAATTGTTTTTCCTCCTTGCTTTGTATTCGTTTTTAACTGGTTGTTTTATCATATGCCACCCAGGGTCAGGTCTGTGATGTGGGTGGCTAAATAAATTCGATAAATAAACAGCTAAGCTTGAGATGTTGAGACTTCCTTCAATAATATGGGCATTATTTTTGTCTAAATATTTAATTTGGCTCATAAGTAGATCTTCCCCTTGATAATCCTGGCTGCACTCTTCACACACCCCCAGGAATGAAGGAACGCCGTTTCAGGAATCTTCTCTCCCAACCTCGCCTTCAATCCAGATATCCACGCACCCCGCGTTCCTGTACTCCGTGCGAGTGGGAGAAGCCCGAGATCAGCCGCCGGGCGCGAAGGCCGAGCGTGAGGTTGCAGAAATCTTGGGCTTCGTAGCGCGGTAAACTTTGCAAAAGGGCCGGCGATCGTGGGCGCCGATCGGGAAAGGCTTTCGGGGACGGCATCGTGTCCACACTCTAAGGGCACACGCCCCCCGTGAAAAGCCACGAGAGACCGGCTCGATCGCCGCCTCTTTCTTTTTAAGGAGCGCCACGTGCCGGCGCGTGTGTGTATGTATGTGTATGCGTGTACAGAAAAGCGCGATCGTGCGATTTGGAGCCAGTCTCCTCCCTCCCCGGCGCCTTTCCAGAGCAGCCACCCACTCCCACCTCCCACCCCCCAGCAGCCCCAGCTTGACTGGCGGCGCGCGGGTTGGGCTGGGAGGGTAAAGGCAGCTCGGGCGAGGAAGCGGAGGCGCTGCTGCTGCTGCTGCTGCTGCTGCTTCTCTCTGATCGCCTCGCCTTGCAAGAGCGAGCGGTTTTTGCAAAGGACGAGGACCGGAGCGCTGGGGCAAGAGGGAAGGACCAGAGGCGAGGAAGAGCCGGGCTCGAAAGCGCTAGCCAAGCAACCCCAATCGCGCGCCATCGCCCTTTTCTCCGCCAGGCGGCATGAGCAGCTGCGACGCCAAAGACTACCTGACCAGGAGGGAGATCCCGCAGCTTTTTGAGGTACGAGCGCATCTCGGCGGCAGGTGAACCTCGTCGCTTTTGCCGCCGCTCGCCTCCGCCAGCGGAGCAAGTTTCCCCAAAGTCGGAGGAAATGGGGAGGGAAGGAAAGGATGCAGAGATCCAGGGGTGTCTAAAGGGGAAAAAAGGTTGCAGGGATCCCGGGATGTAAAAGACGAGAAGGGACCAGGCGAGCCGGGAGGAAAGAAAGAAAGAAAGAAAGAAAGAAAGAAAGAAAGAAAGAAAGAAAGAAAGAAAGAAAGAAAGAAAGAAAGAAGGCGAGCAAGGGAAGATAGGATCCTTGCGGGGAGAAGTAAGTGGCGGTGGCTCAGGCGGTGGAACTGAGTCGGTTGAAGAGGAAGTGACCGGCTTTTTCCATGCATTAGCTCCAGGCGTCCTTTAAACCCGCTGCTGCAGACTCTCCAAGCTGGAGGCAGATGATCTGAAATAGAGGTTAGGGTTTTGGTTTTTTGGGGGGGGGGTTGCCCCTAAAATATTTCTAGCTGGCAGCTTTAGAAGTCTTGATTCTTAGGAGGCATTGAGAAGGAGCTTGGAACAGCTGGAACATGTGTGCCAACTGCCAAGGTATCCCTCTTGAGGTTCCTCAGTAGATGTCCTTGACTTCCAGATGGTTGCTGTAGTGTAGATCTTCTTAACAACCCTCCCCCCCCCTTTTTTTTTCCTGGTCTTTCTCACTCATCCTGTTCTGCCCTTCTGTGAAGCAGCAACCTTACTTCTGGTTGCCTTGGCTTCACCATTGACTTTGTTTCCAGCATTTGTTTCTAACCTTGTCACCAAGAAATGTGTGTAGATTTGCTAATTAGCAGGCAGAAGGACGGTGCCGTTTTCCTTGATATTTTTGGATTAATCGGGTTGGAAAACTTTGCCCATTTTGCACACCTGAAGGAAAAGCAAAAAGAGGCCTACCGAAGATGCTCCAGTGTGCTGTTTCATTCATACTGGGTGGCATTTCATTCAGGTGGCATTCCTTGTGACTTCATAGGAACATGGCTTGTAGTCACAGCTGTCCTTTACACATTGTTTCATTTTACAGTGCAATACTATGTGATCCAAAAGATTTTGTCTGAAACACAATTACCTGAATGTAAAAAAAATGCTTCGGAAAAACTATTTACACTATCACTGTTTGTTTTTAGTAATTAAAATGCTAAAGATTTTTATATGGCATGTGACATTATGGGAGATTTTAAGGTTTTTACTCTAAATGACTGTCCTAAGAACAAAAAATACATTTGTGATTTACTAAATAGTATGGATAATTTAATTAGGGTACCTCAAATCATTCGATTTGTATTATTTAATGATTAGACCATAAACAGCTAAATCTAGACTAGATTCTAGCAGTGTAATGTTGTTCTGATAGAAAAATCTCCAGTTCTTTTTCAAATAGTAATGTTATTAAACATTACAATTACAGTGATAAAAACTTAATACAAATGAAAAAATGAAAAAAAAGGTGTAGAGAAGAAAAAGGAAATAGAAAAGAGAGAGAAATAACAACATATTAAAGAAAAATAAAAGAAATAATAAAGAGATAACTTTCCCTTTTATCACAAGTATAAACATTGTTAGTGGTCATCCCCTTAAAATGCAGCACATGTCTTCCTCTCATATTGCATCTGTTATTTATAAACAAATAGTTTAAAACCTAGTCATTTCAGTCCTGATCAGCAAAAGTCCACTAAGGGTTACCAGTGATAACAACATATATATTTTATCCTTGATCAACTAAACCAACTTTATATTCCTCCCTTTTACTTGTAACAATCTTGATAGTGGCCTAAAAGTTTATTTCTTTTTATTTTTTTCTTTGTCCCTTTTCACAAAGTTGTTCAAAGATTTAACTTCTTTTATAAATCCAATAGAGGAAGATCATCCAGATCCTTGTCTTGGTGTATTTGCATATCCCTTTTAATTATTAAGCTATCAGTCAGTTTCTTTTGTATGTGCAGTGCAGCATCCTTTCCCATATCACTCTTGTAGCTTGTCATTTTAAAATCCACTTTCAAATCAGTCTCAGTCTTGTCTGGTAAAATGTATTTATTTATTTTTCCCACTTTTAGTATTTTGTTCCTCTTACATATAAATGCAATCTATCTATGTAGGTAGACACCCTTAAAATTAATTTCTAGGTCCATTGTTTAAAAATACCCTCAATAGGTTGAATGTTAAAACATTTTGCTCCATTCTGTATTAGTAAATCAAATGTACCGGTAAGTGTTCTCCTTTAATAGTAATCATTGTGCTTTCTCAAGAATTCAACCTGTTTAACCTGCTGTTTATTCCAGAATTTTTAAAAAGATCCTTAAGCTTGCATTTAAAACTTATTTCATCAAGTATTAAAGGAAACACATAGCCAATTTTTCTGATTTGTCAATCCAAAGGTTCCTAATAGCTTAAAATGCAGTTAAACAATTTCTGAAAGTGATTAGAAAAGGACTTATAAGAACTCACAGGTCTTAAAGGTGCCAACCGTGTGGTAAGCCAGATAGTTATTCTTTAAAGCCATTGGAGACTTCTGTTCTGTATGGAGCACTTGTGAGTGATCTCAAGTGCTCTCTTTTTCTGGAGAGGGATGATGAACGGTCTACTCATTGATTTTTCATTTTGCTTAATCGTCAGATTTTTTAGCGGAGCTGTCTTCAGTTCATCATTCTCCCCCCTCCCCCAAAAAAGTCCAGAAAGCCCTACTGAGTACAACACAGTTCATAAATTTACTGTATATGATATTGTATTTTTACCATATAATCCTATCCATCTATTTAAAGTAAGTCTAGTTGAATTGAGTAGAACATATTCTCAGCTTAATAATATTATTTGTTAATTCATTCATTAATACTCTGCCATTCCATCCAATGGACAATCAAGATTGTTTATAATATACAAATAGAAAAAAATATGGGATATAAACAAAATGATACACATAATTAAGATTCACAGAACTATCACAATTTTTTTAAAAAGCATTGTAACATTTTGAGATCGGATCGAAGAGCTTCTTTTTAACTGTCCTCCTAGAGACCCAAGCCACTTCTCCTGAGAGAGCGTACCTTATATGTGCAGATGATCCCAATATTTATTTATTTGGCCTGATTTAAGTGTCATCTCTGAATGGCTTATCATTTATCAAACCAAGATTAAAACAGAGTGCAAAATAGATAGAGAAGATGGGATCTGGACACTCAATGTAAGATCCAAGAAACAACTTCATTACCCCTAGGCTTCGGAGGAGTACTACTAGATCTTCAATGCCATCCAAAATGCCATCAGTATGGGAATCACACGGATCTCAGGAGGGATCTCCATCTACATAAACAAGAACATCTTTATCAAACATTTCAAATGTGTTCTCTTATATGTCATTATCCAGCCTATTTAATATTCGAAAGAACTTGGGAAAATAATTCCAATTTTGTTTGTTGTATTTCCTAAACCCTATTATCCCCTTATCTCCATTTTAGATATACAACGTGAGGATGTTGGGTAATAATTCTAGAGTTTTTAATGAGGGATATATAGTAGACCAACCCCCAGTGCATGGGCTTCATGCAGTTTTGAACAGCCAGTAATGTGGCCCTACAAGATAATTAAAAAATAAAGGAAGTTTGTTATTTATATATGTTAACTATATTATACTGTATATTTTATATATAGCCCAAAACAAATTCCTCTTTACTCAATACAGCCCAGGCAGCTTAAAAGGTTGGACAACCATGCAATATAGATGAATAAACCAATATAAATAGCAATAGCACTTAGACTTATATACCGCTTCACAATGCTTTACAGCCCTCTCTAAGCAGTTTACAGAGTCAGCCTATTGCCCCCAACAATCTGGGTCCTCATTTTACCCACCTTGGAAGGATGGAAGGCTTCAGTGAGAAAGACAAATACACCGATGTAAATCTCCTGTGAGAAGGACAGTTTCTGTTTCCATTTAAAGTGAATTTTGCTTCATTTATTCGTTTTTGCAAATAAAGAATATTCTATATATTGACATATCTGGCCTGACCATGCAAGGGGCAAGAGATTCAGTAGGCCTTTGCAAGGATTAGAATTACTTTCCCCAACAAATAAAAACAAGGATTTCAGAGACATTGGTATTTGCAATGCAACTCAGAACATGCAGAGGGTTGCTTGGAATAGTTATTAGAATTGTCGTAGAGGCCTGACATAATAATTTGACAAGCTGTATTTCAGCAGTCAGAGAATTTTGCTTGGGATATATGCATATGAGTATGTTTTGATTTTTCAGTCCTCTGGGTCTCTGTTCTTTACAACACACCCACTGCTTAGTATATTTTGTGGGCTTCCTAGTGGAATTGGGAGACTTATTTATAATTTCTAAAAAGTACAGGTAGTTCTCAACTTACAACAGTTCATTTAGTGACCCTTCAAAGTTAACATGGCACTGAAAAAAGTGACTTATGACCATTTTTGTCACTTATGACCATTGTAGAATTCCCCGTGATCACGTGATTTACATTTGGATGCTTGACAGCTGACTCACAT
Source organism: Stegonotus admiraltiensis (assembly GCA_032468215.1). Taxonomy (NCBI): domain Eukaryota; kingdom Metazoa; phylum Chordata; class Lepidosauria; order Squamata; family Colubridae; genus Stegonotus; species Stegonotus admiraltiensis. The sequence goes on from JANHZT010002420.1 coordinate 126,643, forward strand.
TTATGACGGTTGCAGTGTCCCAGAGTCATGTGATCCCCTTTTGCGACCTTCTGACAGGCAAAGTCGATGGGAAAACCGGGTTCACTTAACAACTATGTTTACTAATTTAACAATTACAATGATTCACTTAACAAATGTACCAAGAAAAGTTGTAAAATGGGGCAAAACTCACTTAACAAGTTTCTCATACATAAATTTTGGGCTCAATTGTGGTCGTAATTCGAGGACTACCTGTATATTTTTTAATATGTGCACATTTAATTTTCCCCCCTGTTTGCCACTGTATCTGAGATCAGATTATCAAAAGGTGTCTTTTAAGGGGAATAAAACCATTTCATTTCATAGTTTAGGAAAACTATTACATAACTGGCATACATCCTGTAAAATCCTCACATATAAAGTCTTATTCAGACTTGTTGTCAGGCAGTCTGGGTAGAAATTACTATGTGAGTTTTGATTGGTAGTTTGCTATGGTTTTAGAAGATTCAAAAGGCAAAGTAATTCCATTCTAGGTATGACTATAAAGGTACTACAGCCTACATGATAAGAAGATAACGTTTCATCTGAAAATAAAATCAGGTCCAGAGAAATGGGAATAATATTAAGAGTAAAATTAGATTTCCAGAACAGCTCAGGGGACGGGAAGGAAAAGAAGAAGAGAAAAATACAGACTAAGGTCAAAAGGATAAATAGATCTTCTACCATAAAGATTTAAATTTACCTGAGGTTAGGATAATCCTGTGACACCCTTTAGATGGTAACGAACAACACATTTTAACTTTGGTAAGTCTATTAGGAATAGAGCAACAATGGGATACATCAAGGTCCTTCTCTTATTGCTAACATAATTTACAAATAAATTTAAAGCAGGTTGTGCAGGAATTACACAAAGAAACTGGCAGGGAATAGGCAATAGGCAATTGTGTAATTGTTGCTGTGTTGATTTCTATTCATGTTTGCTCCAAGTTTACTGATGATCTGGGTAGGTGAAAACCTCCTATCTGGGTGTTTGTGAGGCATCAGTTGAAATGCCTCAAATGCAAAATGGGTGGCTATGTAAATTCGATAGATAAATACATAAATAAATTCCCATTCAAAACTGCCGTTCAAAAGAAATGATAAAAAGACTTCAAAACCTAGTTGAGATAGAGGGAAAAGGCTGAGACAGACATTATTCTGGAAGATCTTCAATCTGTCAGAGCTTTGTGCATTCCTGAATTAAAATTCCCTGTCTTCTCCAGGCAAAGAAGAGAAAGAAAAATGCTTGTGGCAAGGATCTGTCTCTTCCCAAGTCATAACCATGCAATAGCTAATTTATGCAGCAGTGATATAGCAGTGTTGTTCTTGGTATAATTTTGAAACTTAGAAAATTGCAAACCTTAAAATTAAAAGGCTTTTTTTTAATGTTTCTGAAGAGTGCTGGGAGAATATGTGATCCACATGCTTCCAAGGTTGGGTTTTTTTTAGCTGCAGTTAGAGGCAAACTGTTGCAAGCTACAAGAGCGAAATAACAGTTATGTAAAGTAGCTGTTTTACAAATGTTGCTATATTATTAAAATACAGCATCTTAAACTTTTAGCCTTCCTATCCAAATATAAAAAGTAGAATGCCTGCAAGCAAATTAGTCCTGGACAATGCAATGCTGTGTTACATTTACAACATTTATTCACAGGCTCTTTTGGCTAAACCAAACAGTTGCTAATAAAATTGTCCCAATTGTCATTTTCAGCACAATGATTCTGCAGACATAATTCTTTTATATATTCTTGGGGTGTGAAATTCTAAGCACATGTATTTATAATGAAAGCAGGGCTACATTCCAATCCTTGGCGATCGGAAACAATTATCACTGGGTTTAATAAGGCTTCCTTCCAAATAAGTATTCCTAAATAAAATATTGCTTAAATGGGATTCACTTTCTGAGGTCCATGTTGTTTTCTTGACAGCAGTATAGCAATGATACATACGTGGATGTTTTTTCAACTGGATTAATCTATCGTTTAATTTACAGCTGTAGATTGCCTTGCTGGTATCGCAGCCAAATACTTCAATCTGATAATGTTATCTATACAAAGTAGAGGGAGTCCTTATTTACTGACCACAATTGAGACCACCAACTTGGTTGTTAAGTGAAGTGGTAGCTAAATGAAACTGCGACTGTGTTTGTGATCTTACTTTACTTGCTTTCTTCACTTTGTAGACCTGCAAAGGTTGTAACTACGAGGATTGTTTTTCATCACCATTGTAACTGCAAATGGTTTCTAAACAAGGACTAGCTGTACTTTATCTCAGTGGTCCCCAACCTTTCTGGCTCTGTGGATTGGAAGCTGCACTGGCGGGCAGTGGCAGCAGGGAGAGGGGGTTTCATGCGCGCAAATGGAGTATCACACCCTCACCTGCCACTTGTGTGGCCTAGTTTGGTCTACGGACCAGGGATTGGGGATTCCTACTTTATCTGGCTTAACTGAGGTTAAGAAAATGTTTAGTGATATTATTTATTTTAAAAAATATTTTTTTAAAAATACCAAACTCTATTTTTTTCAATAGCGGTTAACTTTTATATTGTTCAGGCTCATCAAATTAATAATAACTGTCATAGGAAAAAAAAACCCTCCAGCCTTATCAATTACTTCTGGCTATGTAACATACGTAGGGAGACTTTATAACTTTAAAAAGTATTCTTGTCCATAATTCTGAATGTATTTTGAAACTATCCAATTATTCAGAAGTATTATCGTCTTGGAATGCAAGTATGGATGACTGAACGTTCTCTTCCAATTAAAATCCTACATATAGAAAATTTATATCACTATCAAGACTTTAGAACCTATCATCTTTTCAGTTGTAGCAGTCCACAGAAAACAAGTATCTACATTCAGAATAATTTAGACCAGTGATGGCTAACCTTTTTGCCATTGCGTGCTAAAAGCGGGGGGAGCGCGGTGGGGTCACATGCATGTGTGCCCACATCCATAATTTTATC
>JANHZT010002420.1:138999-158347 GCA_032468215.1 Stegonotus admiraltiensis
ATTTGATCTGCTGATCTGCTGAACTAGCAGTCAGCTGAAGTAGCTGCAGTACTGCACTCTAACCACTGCACCACCTCAGCTCGGAGTGGGCTCCCCACTCGGCTTGGAGTGGGGAAGGAATGGAGATTTTACAATATCCTTCCCCTGCTAAGCCCACCAAGCCACGCCCACCAAGCTATGCCATCCCCACCAAGTCACACTCACAGAACTGGTAGTAAAACTTTTTGAAACCCACCACTGATTTCCTATCCATACAGCTCCTTAAGCAAAATCCCTTTAAAGGCATAGTTTTCCACTTCTTTTCTCCTCCCATCTTCACTGTCTTCTCCACGCAATCTTTTCCATTAGTAAATCTTTCCACAACCTTTGTAAAAACTCTCTAGTTCCTACCACATAAAACATTGACATCTGAAGCAGACCCTTAATTTTTATCCACATTTTTTTAAAAAAGGGCAACTTTCTAAGCTTGAAGATTATGAGTGATTTTAGGTTTTGTCTCCTTCTTTCCCTGTCAGATGATTGATGATTTCTGAATCTCAGGTTTTGTCACACCTAGGGCAATGGGTCTTCCATTTCATCAATAAATATTTGAGAATAGTTACAAACTGAGTCTACCTTAGACTAGAATGCACAGAAGGTGCAGGATCCTTCTTTAGAAAATCAAGATAGGACAAATGAAACAAATTATTCAGAGACCATTCTTCCAGAATTGTGGGTGGATCTTCCACTCTACTTATTAGCTTTCTGGTAAGAACTATTATTGCTTTCCTCAATTTGACTTAATTGTTCAAAGAAGCGCGCTTGAGGAAAAGGATCTTTCTAGCCTAAGCATGTTTATAGAGAAGTAAGTTTCTTACTCATTGAGTCTTTCTTCTAGGTAAGCTTAAGTGATTTCATCTGCCAAAAGAGATGACATGAAGATAATTTGTACTCATTATCTAGGTTGGCTCTTGTTTATATCATGAGCAAATCATAAAGTCCTAATTTTTTTCTCTCAATATGTTATATAAAATCACAAGATAATTACATTGGCATCAGAGATCAACATAGCTATACCACCACATAGGCATTTCAGTCTTCAGGGTTTCAAAGCAATGAATACTCAAACATTCAGGTTTGTCTCAGTCCCTGTCTTTTATTATGGAATTAGCTCATAAAATCTTAATCTCTAGTATTCACTTTCCTTTTCTCATTTCATTAGTATAGGTGTGAATAATTATTTGCTTCCTCCATTCCTTTGGGAAAAAATAATATCATTGACAAAACTTAAATTGTAACTTAGAAAAAATGGTTGCACAAGCAAGAACAAAACTGTTAGATAACAGCCCTATGTGAAACATTCTTTTAACAGACCTTCAACTGCAACCAATCAAATTTGTATTTGGATTCCCCCTACACCTATATGAAGGAATATTCCATTGTTTCTACAGCTTGTCCATACATTTGCTAGATATGTATAATTTGTGTAATGATATATTGACATTTTTATGTTATTTGCATGCATTTGCATAATTTGCATGACATAAATGCATGCAAATCTTAATTAAAGTTCAATTAGTCAATTACCTGAATTGGTGCAAATAATATAAAACACGAATTATTTCATTATACTAATGAAGTAAATATGTCAATTATCTATTTTGAGGTTTAGCAGATATTTAGGTTTAACAAAAACCCCTTCTTTCCAAATAATCTATTAACTTGAGCTTTTACTATTATATTATGTTAGAAATAGAATTAAACCTGACACTTCCGAAGTTGAGTGGTTGATGGTTCTATGTAAGCATGGCCAATTTTGGAATATAGAAATGTTGAAACAGTTCCAGAGCTGCTTTCTTGATATTAAATATCTCTGATCTTGTCAAGGAGTGAATGCAGTGAATAAGCCCAGAAGATAATAGAGCAATAATGGTATTGGGGGAGGGGGGGGAAGTGCCAGGTTCAATGAAGCATAGATTAGAATCCATTTCAGCTGCTGTGGATATCTTATTACTCTGCCATTTTTTATCTCCATGCAGAGTTGGTTAGCATAACTATTTAGAGTTTTTACAATTCAGTCATTGGAATGGATTAAAAACAAAGCATTCTTTTACATGGGAAGTATAGCAAATTGGACAAAATGAGCGGTGATATGAAATCACTAATTTGCATTCTTGACCTCTGACTGTTCTGCCTCAGATTTCTTGCTAGTATTCATTCATTCATTCATTCATTCATTCATTCATTCATTCATTCATTCATTAAATTACCACAAGGTAACTGACGATTTTCTCTTAAAACTCTCAGTCCATCAACTCAGTACCACCAACTCAGCTCATTTTCATTTCCTTTTCCTTTTCCACACATGGGAGAAACTTTTTGGGTGTGAAAACTTATATCTCCTATCTTTGTTTTTTCAAACTAAGCTTATCACCTTGACATAGAGCTGTCTGTCTAGAAAAATCACAGGACAGAATGGCAAATAGTGCTTAGCTGCACCATTCTATTCTAGAACCCTTTCTTTTGGGTTTCCAAATTCCTTGTATTGGGCTTCCTACTGTAACTCAAGCTTACAATATTGGTCACCACAATACAAAAAAAAAATTGAGACTCTAGAAAAGATATAGAGAGGAGCAACAAAAAGGATTGGGGTGGTAGAAACGTATGATGACCAGTTGCAGGAACTGGGTATAACAAAGAGAAGGACTGGGGTGACATGGTAACAGTGTTACAATATTTGAAGAGATGTCACAGAAAAGAAGGGGACAACCTACTCTCCAAAGCACATAAGGACAAGACAAGAAGTAACGGATGGCAGTTTTATCAAGAAGAGATCCAACTTAAAACTAAGGAGAAATTTGGTGGTAGTGAGAACAATTAACCAGTGGAACAGCTTGCTTTCAGAAGATGTGAGTGCTCCATCACTTGAAGTTTTTAAGAAGAAATTGGATAGTCATTTGTCTGGAATGGTATAGGTCTCCTGCTTGGGCAGGAGGTTAGACTATAAGATCTCCTTGGTCTCTTCCAGTTCTGTATTCTGATTGAATGACATTGCTGTGACATCAGCAATATCTTCATCTAATAAGATCTTTGGTACTTGATCTCTTCCAATCAATTATATTGGCCTAAAGTGAGCACATTTGGAAAGTTGTTTGACTTCTTGGCTCTTTTGCTGAATTTGTAAATATATCTTTGGTCTTTCTGCTAGATTTAGCTTTAAGCTGACTTGATATATATAGTGATGAGCCCCTTAGAATGTTGGTCTACTATAGTAACACCATGCTCAATAAGGCAGCTTCTTGAATAAAATTATGGATTATTGGTTTTTATATTGCTATTGTAACAACTACCTTAGCCAGAAAATTAATTAAATGTAGTATTTCTATCCTTGGGAACGATCTGATGAGGACTTCTGAAAAAAAACCAGAATTGTAAAAAAAAATAAACCAACAACACGTCTTTAGATAAAGAAACACCATTTTTTCCCACATCACAGTTTCAGAGGATTGACAAATATTTGAAAGTTGTTTACATTCCAGGCACTTAACATTCCAAACTCTGCATTCTAGGCACATAAATGCTGAGAAAGAGGTCTGGCTTTATACTAATTTGTAATTCAGGCTGAAGGACCATGAAACATCCTCAGGACTAGTGTGTTTAATACTTCCTTCAGATAGAAAGTGCCTGAATAATTTTCATACATTCTTTAATTTCTCAGTACCATTTTCATTCTAGTGCAATTTTCATCCTTTGTAAACTAGGTTGATAAGTTTGTTTATCATAATTAATCAGGATTTATTTGTAGATTAATTGTAAGAATTGAGACCCTTTTTGGTAAGGTAAATAAAATTTTCTAGTCAACACATCCTATAATGTAAAGTGTGACAAAATATGGAGCAATCCAGAGCAAGACTGCAATCTTAATTCAGGTCTTTGAAGAGAAACATATTGGTATAAATAGTGTGTAAATAATTTCACTTATCTTCATGACATGATGACTTAGCTTTACTTAAATGTATTCACGTGAATAAGGTTAGTCATGGCATACTTAAGTCCTGGTACGTTTACTCTGAATCTATTTGAATCGGAGTCCGTGGATTTCTTGCAATAACATTTGTCCATTCACCTTTTTTGAGAGGTTGCAGGTACAAGTTTTTGTTCTTCATTGCTGATGTTATTGAAATGAATTGGGAAGACTCGTTGGGCCATCTTCATCAGAATACTAAGCATGAAAGAGATCACTGATCAATCAGGGACTGGGTTGGTACATAATATGATGTGATCCCTGGAGGACTGCAGTTGACTTGCATCCAGAAATGATGGAGAACATTGATTTTATCTCCAGCAGTACTTTCAATCTAAGAGGTTCACAAATTCAGCTTATTGTTGTCTTCAAGGATGGGGAAAGGCAAGCAAGAGAAGATGTGTGTTAAGATACTGTGATAGAAATTCCACCTCTATACTTGTGTGTAACTTTATGATGCAAGTACAAAAGGGCAGAATTTGCATTGGAGTCAAGATGAAAATTGGCATCAGTGTAGCTTGGAACAGCTTCTGTGGTTCAGCTCCCAGTTTTTAAGTGCAGAATCAAATGATAAACCAGGTGAAGCCCCTATACGAACCCCCCTATACTTATTTTAGGTTGAATTCATATTATCTTTGCAGATCAATGTAACCAATATTACTTTAATATGTCATTTCTGAATAGAATGTCCTAAAGGCAATGGAACTATGCCTATAGTTTCTCATCCAACTTGGCAACTAGTAGGAGTGTGAAATGTCAGTTCTAGAAGTATTTAATTATATGTAATGCTTTAACTGTCAAAATCCTGCACAATTTTTTTACTGTTAATAGTTTAGTATGAGTTATGATCATGAACTATATCAGTTTTGGATTTGCCAACCATTTGTTTCTCCTAGAGGAACTGTAAGGAGTTCATAAGCTTCCAGCTATTTTTGATTAATCTCAAAAATAGCTGGAAGATTATGGTAATAGTCTTATGGAATATAGTAGCTCAGATTATGGTAATATCTGCACTCTTAATTGTGGTTTATATTAACTGGGTTACTAAATAACACAGCCTTATAAATCATAGTTTGAAACTTACTTTCATAAACCATACTAAGATTAAGCATGCTTTATCCTGGTTCAAATGTCATGCTAAATTGCATTAGTAAACAGTGGAAATAAAACTGCTGGAGAAAAATAAAAATGGACTCAGAAGCACAGCTTCATAACACCAAGCTGTGGTTTAATTATGTACTAATACAGCCACTGTATATAATATTGCAGGGCTTAGAAAACTCTGCAGTTCCAGCTGCTTATTGAACTGGCTTGACTCTTTACACTTTGAAATACATTTGAGCTTTCTAAGGAAAGTGCTAAAGAGCTGACTTGGTGTAGATGTTAAAGGCCCTGAGTCACAAACTGATGCTTTGAGTTCTAGCCAGTTCTAAAGGCAAATGTTTTCTGAAAATGTTGGGAAGAAAAGGTGAATTATCCAGGCAATCATTCAGAATCCAGATTGGCTTAAAAGAGAAAGAGAGAGAGAGAGGGAGAGAGAGGGAGGGAGAGGGAGAAGGAGAAGGAGAAGGAGAAGAAGAAGAAGAAGAAGAAGAAGAAGAAGAAGCTTGCTTAAAAACAAGATAGTGTTTTTTTTAAAAAATTCCTGTAATGTAGTAAATATTAATTTGTGCTTGATGTACTTAAGCTATCTCCTTCAGAAACCAGACAATAACGCAAGCACGTGAGGAGTATTGTATAAGAGAAGCACAAAATGCTAGAACTAATGGACTGTCAGATGCTACTGGATTTGTGTTCTTTTTCTCATAATAGCCAACTCATAATGGGATCTTAAAAGGATATAGATTTCTGAAAGAAAAAACGTTAACTGAGGCAATAGCTATAGGACAGCATAGGAAAACAAGAAAGTTTTGTCTTGAGTGTTTTTTGTTGTTATGTAGATGTGATGCTTCCATCTAATAATGTCAATATCAGCCTTTCATTTTTAAAAATAGGTACCTATAAAAGGAAAACTTACTAAATCTGCTGAAGGATCAGGTTTTTTTTTTTTGGTTGTTGTTCAGTTGGAAGAGCCATTGGGACTTTATCTGACCGATGTCATTGTCAAGGTCTAGCTTATTTTAAGTAGTGCTTGGTTGCATTCTTTTTTAAATGCATGAATAAAGGTGACATAGACTTTCATCCTGTAAAAAATAAGATCCTATCAAACGGCAGGAGAATTTGTCCTATGAAATCCATTTTTCCTTCCCAGGGGCTTTTTTGATAATTCAAAAGGCATCTGGCGATGATAATGTTATCTGGTTTTTTAAAGAATGTTTTGGACTGTCACACATGAATTTTGCAGCTGTTCATAATGATTTTATTAATAAAAGGAATAGAAATACTAAATATATTTCTAGTTACATTGAAAAACAACAACTGTATGCATTATGACATGCATTTAATGTATTAAATAAATACATTATTTATTATGATTATGTCTATTTCTTTTTCTTTTTCTACCTGCCAACTGTTTCCCTAAATTGGCAGGTAATATACTGTTAGTTATAAAGCAAGAATAGAAGGTGGAAGTGTATGCATGAACATTTACTCTCGTTAATGTCTCTAAATATAGATTTAGAGAGCTTGCCTACAATTTAATTATCCCCACTTTCTTATCGTACAAATTTTCCATTAATAGTACTTGGTACCTTGAAAAGAAATCTGGTATTGTGGCACATTGAAAATTATAGATTGGAAATTATTGAGGTGTGGCTAGAGGTTGACACTGAATTTCTCATTATTTTTTTCTCTCAGAGCACACATTCAGCTTGTGCTCGCCAAATACAGAAGACTGTGCATGCAGTTATTGATATGGGACCTCTGTTTTCACTAATCATTTGAGGAGTGGTAAAAAAGAAATAGCAGTTGATGCTAAATTAGGCTAAATTTCCTCATTGTTCCTAGTTTTAATTCTCAAGCATTTTACTATTTCCATTTTGTTATTTTAAAACCTGCATGGGTATGTCCATAAAGTTATTAGGAATTAAGCTCAATTCAAAGGAGCCTAAGTTTATTTTTATTTTTCTATTGTTCCATATAAGGGCCCTGAGCTGACAGGACTGTAAAGATTACTAAGGGTTCTCCCATTCATTTTGTCCCATATATGTTACATATGAGCTTTTCTGTATTAGCAAGATTACAATTTAACAACTGAAGAGCAGTGGTATCGACAGCAAGCTGTCATGACATTAAAATGACACATCAACATAAACATGCCACCATTACATACTTGTTTCCGAACATCTGACTAAAATATGTAAGTTGCGGCATTTGCACGATGAAGTCATCAAGCATGTTTGGTCCTCGGTCCTCTACTTTGCAAATGTCATACTCAAGAAGAAACATTTGCCTACTGTAACATTTGTGCTGTAACTTTATCTTGTAGTTTAATATTCTATTGTAGTTTATAGGAGTTCATCCTATAAATGATCTCACACTGGGAACCTGTAATTCCATTTCTCTTCATAAACCAGAATGTGATAACTTGGTATTACATCCTCTGGTTTAAAACTACAATTTTATGGTTTTCATATAATGAGAAATTGGTTTAAGAAATCACAAAAATATTCTATTATAATTAGATAATTAAATGTCCTTTATTTTAGAAAGCTGTCCTTTAGATTTATTTATTTTTCAAAAACTCACTTCTGTCCTTTATTTTGCTCATTTTACCATACAAATTGTACCATTTAATGCAGTCTTTCACATTCCTGTGTAAAATATAAAATTTGAATTTTATTTTTAAAACAGGTTTACATATACTGCTTGATTTTAGATATTTTTATGATACCTTTTTCTAAAGGTTTTCTTCGTTTTGCGTTATAAAAATAAACATTTTTAATCCTTATGAACCTCTTCCAAATAAGCCCCTTTTTCAAGTTTGTCCTTTATTTTTTCCAAGAAAATATGATCACTGCAATTATAATGTGAGAAAGAAATGAAACATAAGGCTCAGTTTTGATCTAATAAATACCACACGTGTATTAATGTATAAAAAAAAGCTGCAAAATTATTTCTTAGCATGATATGTAAATCAGAAGCCACACATTTTCTGAGGTATTTATACATATGTTTCGCCTCTGTGCATTATTTTTGGACTTGTCTGTAATTCTAGCAGGAATCAAATTTCGGCTTTATATTTACTGTGGACATATTCTTTAAGTCCAAATGTTTTCCCCTTTTCACTGTAACTGAGTCATCCATCTTTATCTCTATTATAGTGAGAAGAAGAAGGGATGTACGATAACAAATTACATAACAAATTATATAACTGCTGATATACATCTCACGTAGGCATATTCTATTTTCTTTTCCAAGAATTAGAAGATGGAGAGGCTTTTTGTTGTATCAGATTAGAATGTTACAGAGGCTGAGCCAGCAGCCTAAGAATAGTTGAATAACTGTTTTGAGGGAAGGTCATATCACCTTATGTCTATGCCCTTTGTCTTTATTTCTCTTTGTTCCTTGTTTCAACTTAGCCTCTGTTTTCACCATTATGCTTTTCTTACACAAAAATAAATCCTCTGAGTCTTCCTTCTTTACTTCCTCCAAGAATCCTCTTTTGAATAATCGTGAATTTTTTTGTGAAGAAAAATTTAAGAAATTAATGTAAAGCAAAAGGTCAAGGTTATATTTCTTCTGTATTTTACGGTACTGAAAACAGTTGGAAGTCATCACTTTTTTCTTTTTTGGCTTTGCACTTTTCTCTCTCTTTCTCTTTTTTTCTTCTATATTTTATATTATAATGAAACTTAATAACGAATTCCTCAACCAGTCTTCAATTAAGGGAAACTTTAAAGAGGCTTTTGGAGAACACAGGCATTCCTCTCAAGAGGGAGATGGGGTAGAGTATACTTTTTCCTGCACATTTTCTATAAATCTTTTAAAGACAAAATGTAGCTTCGCAATATTTGAGATGCCTTTGAGCGTCTGTTTTGCATATGTGCTAAATTTGTCATGTGAAGTCCTTTGCTGTGAACAAATATACTGCACATATGCATATTTATATGCATGCGTTTGTGTGTGTGTGTGTGTATACTATGTGTGTGGGTGGGAGGCAGTGGCTCAGTGGCTAAGATGCTGAGCTTGTCGATCATAAGGTCAGCAGTTCAAATCCTTAGCGCTGCGTAATGGAGTGAGCTCCCGTTACTTGTCCCAGCTTCTGCCAACCTAGCAGTTTGAAAGCACGCAAAAAATACAAGTAGAAATACAGGGACCACTTTGGTGGGAAGGTAACAGTGTTCCTTCAGTATTTAGTCACATGACCATGGAGATGTCTTCGGACAGCGCTGGCTCTTCGGCTTAGAAACTACCCCTAGAGCCAGAAACAACTAGCACGCATGTGCGGTGGAACTTTTACCTTTACTATAACTATATATATACACACACATCTACTTTATGTGTGTATAAAACAGAACCTACTGATCAAGCTACTAGAAAGATTCTGCTTTCCAAAAGAATTACATTTAAAAAATGGTAACTTTAAACCTCTTAAAGATATGCATTTAACATTTAGTTTTAATGCCTTTTGCTTTCATATGTTGGTGCTAAAATACTGGTGTTTTCCATTGATACGACAGAACTACTTACATGGAGATGAATCTAAGATGACCTACTGGCACCACATATCTTGCTTGACTGTATAATTTTAGAGTTAATCCAGTGATGGCCACATATAGATTTGTGTTTTAGGTTATTGGAAGAAAGTATTTGTTACAAATATTGACATTTCTTGGCATGTTGTTAGTAGTTTATCTCCTGCTTGATTTTTTAAAACAGGACCACATTTTCCTGTTATTCCAGATGTTATTTTACTTCCAGTGTGAACTTTTCTACCTATAATTAATATTTTTTGGAAGGGAGTTGTTATCCTAAGATACTGCATGTCAGCATAGAACCATTCAGTTTCCTTATTAATAAGAAAATATTAATATTAATAATAAATACTAGTTGGCCTTGCAACATAGTATTTCACAGCCTAAAGCTCTTTAGTATTTTATTCAACCATATTCATCCAGTTAATTAGCACTAGTTATTAATTTATATATCTTCACTATTCTCTTTCAATCTTATGTTCTTCCCAGAATCACTCAGCTTTTATGGCTTTCAAACATTTTCAATTCTGAGGATTTTCTACCACCATCAAATGCCTATTTTTTAAATAAAGTGTTTTTTCCCCCTTCATTTTGATAAATTTGCAGATCCTACCTAAGTCTGCAAGCACTACTGTGAAGAGTTGATGTCATATTTGCTGACATAATGATTGTAATTGTAAAGCTTAATTAGCTGTATATTTAATAACGTATTTACCAAACTTCCAAGATTTGTGGTAGGAATGTGATATATAAGCTGTAGACAGCAGAATAGTTTGAATAAGAAGAAAATGGACCTGGGGTACAAACTTCTCTTTAGATAATTACACACATCGGTTCTAATGCATTCTCTTTTATAACATTAGCTAATTTTGCCAAGGTTTAATGTGCAAACCACCCAATTTTTAAACATTTCCTTTCCAAATGCAAATGGCATTGACACTACACTCCTTAGGAAATGACAATCTGTCCTGAATGTTTGTCTTCCTTAAGTAAACAACTTAAAATAAACTCCCCCAGTATCTTTTAATTGTATGGCTGCTTAGGTTATCCTGTTATTTCATATGGACTCTAATCATCAGGCCAATTATTTGCGACAGTTTCATTCTGCTCAATTATTTTCAAAGAACATAATTATCCTCATCATGTGTTTTGAAACAGAAATATCAGCATTAAGACTTGAACCCAACAATCACTTTGGTAAAAGACGCTCAGTTCAGTTAGGATTATTTATTTCTGCTATGTTATTATAAAGAGCCCTTATTACCAAGAACATGGCCATCACAGTCTGTGACAAGTGCCTTTGGCCTGAACAGCATGCTGAAATCATATGGGGTGGCACTATCTTTTCTTTTTCTAGTGTTTTCATACTATGCTCATACATGCACTTCTAGATGCCAGCTGATGCCATTTCCTACATCTTCCTTACCAACTGGGATTACATTTCTTTCAAACCAAAAAAAGGGGGTGACAAATTGCTCTTTTTCGTCAAGTTGTAGCTATGGGCACTGGGGTGCAAGAAGGGAGAAAAGAGAATCTTTTTCTTCTTAGTCTACACAGTGTTGGATACAGTATAGTCTACAGTGTAGTCTACAAAGACTGCCTGTTGGATGTATCAGTTACCCTCAACATAATTTAAATTCTAGAAGGAAAGTACTTCCCTTGGGATGTTAACAGAGATCATATTTCCCTTCTAACAAAAATATGGCAAAAGTTGGAGGTTTATAGCAACATTCATTCATTCATTCATTCAATTTCTATAGCCGCTCAACTCAACCAAGTGACTCATAGATGGACAATTGACAGTAACCTGAATACATTTCTCTATGTTGATCTTTCCATTATTTGGATTATCTTCTTTGCAGATCTGTACCCCAGATTTGGTGGTGTACTTGTCCTGCTCAAATCAACGGCTCCAAGAACGCCTAATGAAACGCGCCGAACAGCAGGGGAGACCAGACGATAATCTGAAAGCCACACAGAGACGCCTCACTAATTTCAAACAGAATGCTGTTCCGCTGGTCAAATATTTCCAGGAAAAGGGTCTGATAGTGACTGTAAGTTTTAAAATCTATATGCTTGATAAATTAATTTTGGCTAGCAAATTTCAGGCAATGATCATCTGACTTAGAAAAAGATTGTCTCATGCTTTTGAGAATAATTGTTTAAATCATTAAAAGTCTGTCCGTGTCCCCCCCCCCCGGTTTGATTGAGGGCTTCTGCTTTCAGGCTGTCACAGACTAAGAGGCCCCAATTGGTTTTGTAGCTGTTTCATGCTCACCTGGATGCATAATTTATTCAGCAATTGCTTTTTTGATCAAAGCCCTTTCTATTAGAGCAGAAATATTTTTGAGCTATCACTGTTGTCTTACAACACCCACAAAAGTTCCTCTCAGAGAATCTGGTAAGTCATTTGATGAAAGAGCAGTGTTCAGATGGAAATGGTCTGTGTCAATCCATTTTTGCGCTTGGGATCAGCAGCAGGAAAATTGTGGCCAAATTTAGGGATGCTATAAGCTACCTCAGTATTTCTCAACCTCTTCAGCTTGCTGGATAATTCTGACAGCTGAGGTCCACATGTCTGAGGCTGAGAAACGCTGAGCTATAGAATACATTTTGAGCTGGACACTAATTTGGAATGAATACAGCCATTCTGTTAATATGAATTACAGCTAGTTCTTGTTAAATGACTGCAGCAAGCAATGAAAAAATGCTTTTCATATATGGCCAGTCTTCGCATTGATGACCTTCAGAGATCTGTAAAACAGGCGAAAGCTGAAGTAAAATCTTAAGCACAGTCATAGTTTCAATTGGCAACTGTTTCAATTTATGACTGATTAGCTGGTCCCAACTCTGGTAGCTAAATAAAGGCTACCTGTAAGTTGAATGTACAGCTTATTTTCAGATTCTGCTTGGCATTAACAGTACTTTTGTGCCACAATTATAATTCTGTCCAGAACTCAAAAGCAAGAATCAGCAAGTCTGGAAAAGATAATGTTCCATACTTGCTATATAGCATCAGACAAAGCAGTGGAATGATAATATGGCTCTTGTTTAATTTAAAATATTCTTGTAAGCAATAAATATATTGCTTAGATGTAGAACTGGAAATAAATCACAATGTTGATCCTGTTTGTAAAAGAATGGATTGTTATAAGAGGAATTCTGTAGCTCTTTCAAATCAATTCTTCTTTATAAAAGAAACCAGAAGCGCCAAGCAAGCAGCTCGGTGAAATATTATAGGAGAACAGGCTGAGAGCAGCAAAAAACGATCTTTTGGCCAGTAAGAGATCTGTCAAAAGGTTGGAATATCTGTAGGAGTTTGCAGAAAGATTTTCTTCAGCTCTGCGAAAAGGGGGAGGAAAACGAGGATGGTTCTGATCTCAAGCTGTATCCCAATTTTGCATTGCTTAGACCAGGGGTCTCCAACCTTGGCAAGTCCAAGACTTGTGGACTTCAACTCCCAGAATTCCTCAGCCAGCTTTGCTTAGACAGTTCAGCTAATTAACAAACAAATCAAACCCTTTTGTCTCTTATTTTTCTTTGATAATTGCAGTTGAACCTAGGGAGAAATTCATCTAGCATGGATGGGAAACTTCTGCTCCTCAAGTTATTCCCAAATTACCTTCTCTCAGTATCTCTAACAATTGGTCATATTAGATAGGAATGATGAGTTGCCCACAACACTGAAAGGCTACACTAACGTTGGGTTTTTTTCTCTCTTCCTGAAAATCAAAGAGCAAATTGGAAAGCAGCTATATTTTTTTTTAAAAGATCCTGGCTTTAGGCAAAAGACTGGGTCATCATCTACCCATGTCTAATACTGGGTTAACAGCCTCAATGGATTTTACTTTGTTTTTGAGACCATACCAAAACAAACAGAACAAAATTCCCAAATATTACATTGGAAGACACAGTACGTTGTCTTGTGATTCTTTTGAAAACTTTTGATTGCTCCAGTATTTATTCATTGTATTGGAAAATGGTGTTTCAAAACTCCTTCTTTAACCCAAGCAGCAGAGCAGGCTCAAATAGTCTCTAAATAAGAAGTAAATATGGTTATGACTACATCAAAAGTTCATATACTAGACATAATAATATATAACATAATACAGTTTGAAAGTGATGATTCTCTGCTTTGGGACATTTATATTTTATAGTATATATATCAGTGGTGAAATCTAAAATTTGTTACTACCAGTTCTGTGGGCGTGGCTTGGGGGGGTAATGTGACTGGGTGGGTGTGGCCTTTTTTTTTTTACTTTTAAAACCATTGTTTTACATGTAAAACCAGGTTAAAAATGCTTTCAAAAGGCTCTGACGATCCCAGCTGACTTGCCTGATCGGCAGGCAACTCAGCTGGGATCATCAGAGCTTGGTTTGTCAGAGCTTTGATTGTCAGAGCCATTTAAAAGAAAAAAAAGGCTCTGATGATCGCGCAGCTCAGCTGGGCAAGTGGGGCGGGGGCAGGGATTTTTGCTACCAGTTCTCCAAACTGCCTGCTGCCATCAATACCTACTCGCCCGAGCCGGTCCGAACCGGGAGCATTTCACCCCTGCTTTTAATCCATTTCACCATGCCTACAGAAAATTCCCAAAATGGTATTTCCTACTAATATAAATAAGGTGCCCCTTCACATTGAACCGTATCACCAAACTAATAATACAGTATTGCAATGCTGTATTTAAAATATATTATTTACATTTTCATGGACAATCCAACTCCAGCTGCTTTTTGAATACAAAAACAAACTCATCCCCTTTGGGACATGCATGTGACATCATGATAGATTATCAAAGGGGGCAGAACATGGAATGAAGCAAGGTGGCATTATACACATTCGGAAAAGTCACAATATGTTTTCTTTTTGTTTGTGCACACTTCCTGGAGAAGGAATCATGAGTTTACCCATAGTAGGTAATTAATATAAGATTGCAGTAAAACCACTGATTGTGTCAAAATTACTTGCCTTGAAATATTATCAACCCAAATCAATCCACTGTAGGATGAAGGCCTTTTCATTGAAGGTTAAGGACTATGATCTAGCACAGGGGTCTCCAATCTTGGCAACATTAAGCCTGGAGGACTTCAACTCCCAGAATTCCCCAGCCAGCAGAGCTCTGCTGGCTGGGGAATTCTGAGAGTTGAAGTCCTCCAGGCTTAAAGTTGCCAAGATTGGAGACCCCTGATCTAGCACACTCAGCCAATGCAGGCTAACAGATAGATGTTTTTTGACTTTCCAGTCTAGGGAAAAGACTTAAAACTCTCAAGTCAATCTTGAACGAGAATCACTGGCCCAAAGTCACCCAGTCAGGTTCAGCCTAAGGGAAGATCGGGACTTAGACCTTCCTATTCCACTCACTATTGTCTTTCTCTTAAAATCGAGAAGCTATTAAGATGGTCAGCTGTTAAATTTTATTTGCAGGAGTCCAGAGAAGCTTCAGATAAACAGTCCCAAAGGTGCTTTTTCAAGAGGCAATGAACTTTCTGGTTTTACTTTGAAGAGGTTATGCTTCTTCAGCTCTGAATGTCTTCAAAGAAAAAACAGGAAGTCCATTTGCCTCTTGAAAAAGCACCTTTGGGACAACCATAACCTGGATGACAGAATCTCCACAGACATTCAGATGAACAGGTTACAATAGGTGCTTCCATGTGCAAACTCCATTCCTTGTGCACTTTTTGCGAGTTTACCTGATACGGCTACCTTCATTAGGTGTTCCTTTTTGCCCTCTCAGCAAAGCCTGAATGTTTGGAACATCACTTTCTATCCGGGCCATTGGCCTATAATACAACAGATCGCGGCTTGTCATATCGGAGTGTATGAAATTGGATACAAATTCTTTCTCTGAAATACAAAAGATATAGGGGATCTTTAAAAGGTAAGCTTTGAAATTTACTTTTTTGTCTCAGCAGTGAGCAATCTGCTCATGTTTACATTTCACTCATGTACGCTTCTGTGACTGAGAGTGTGGTGGGTACATGAAAAGGGCTGGTTAAGAGCCACAGCCAGTGTGGCAAATTCTATTTCCCTCTCTTTGTAGCTCAAGGACGCTTCTTTCATTCTCCTTCAAAATTAGGGAGTATTCCAGATACATGTAATCTAGAGAATTTTCCTAGAAATAATATTTCAGGCTCTTCCTCTACCTGCACATAATTGTGCTTCAATATGTAGTTTGTCTATTACAGGGGTGTCAAACTCAAGGCCCAGGGGCTGGATCCGGCCCGTGGGGTGCTTAGATCAGGCCTGCAGAGCTGCCATGGAAACAGCAACGGACCGGCCTGCAGTGCCTCTGCCAGCAAAAACGGAGCTCAGGAAGACTGGGTGTATCCCTCCGAAGCTCCGTTTTCACTGGCAGAGGGTTGCAGGAAGCCATCCCAGCTGAAAACGAAGCTCAGGAGCCTGTTTTCACTGGCAGAGCGCTCGGGCCGCCACAGGCACCCCCAACACAAGTGATGTCGAGCTGGCCACACACATCCTGGCCCTGCCACCCTGGCCCCTCCAAGGTCAAACATAACCCTGATGTGGCCCTCAATGAAATTGAGTTTGACACCCCTGGTCTATTACATCAGATCTGTTTCTATATCTAGTTGATATGACTTAAAAGGATGTAAGACTGATAATCATCCTTCTGTCTAAATGAAATAAGCATGCTGATTCTTCTCATTTAGTGGCCTGAAAATAAAAGAAACAGCTGCTTTAACAGTCACATTAACTTTAATGAGCCAGCTCATTAAAGCAGCAGTTAGCAGTAAACAACATATTTAGGTTCATGTAAAAGCCTGAAAACTGGTGTGTGTCTTTAAGGAATAACAAAGCCTTCAAAAACACTTCTTCCAAATACTTTTCAAAGTGTATTGTGCACTTAAAAGAAGTGTGATAATTGATACAACAAGCAAAACAAAACACATTGTGTGCAACTATAACGTGTATTCTCTTACCTTTCACACTTGCCTTGGATAACCAACTTTGAATCCCTCTGATGGTATCTGTCTGTAAAATGTCACAGAGTTTTTCTAGGACCTAGAATCAAGATGCTCACATTAGGTAGTAGTTTTGATTGTCTTGTGTACAACTCTACTTATCTTTTTAATCTTCCAGTTCAATGACTGATTAAAAAAAAACAAAACCAGACAGTATTGCAAAAAAGATATCAATGTTTTTCTTTTTAGAACTCTATTGATTTTATCCCTGACTCAGTTTCTACTGAGTCAGCCAAACATTAGTTGAAATTTTATACAAATGCTGTATATAAAATTTAAAATAATTTAACCTTCATAATGTGTAACACATAACACCATGCTTGCAATACTTCAATTTTCAAGATTTCCAGATAACTAAATTGGTAGAAAAAGGCAGGTATTTTGGAGAAGGACATAACAGTAAAGATACAATTTATTTTTATATAGGACCTTAAACAAACTTTAATGTTGTCACTGAGAATAAGGAAGGCAATGCCTTTGAATTTGGCAAAGACAATACAACATTTTCCTGCACCTAGGCAAAATTGCAAAAGGCAGTTTCTAGTGGATACTGAATTTTTAAAAACGTGTGTGTGTGTATGTGTGTATGCCCTTGAGTCATTTTTTTACTCCTGGAAATTGCCCGGACAAGACCCTATAGTTCCTTGGCAAAATTTCAGAAGTAGTTTGCCATTGCCTGCTTCCTAAGACTGAGAGAGAGTGCCTGGTTTTGTATCTAAGGAAGGATTAGATCTCACAGAGCTGAAGAAGCTTCTTGAATAAGAAGTGAAACGTCTTCAAAAAAAAACCCAGGAAGTCCAGTTGCCTCTTGAAAAAGCACCTTTGGGACAACTGTGACCCGGATGACTGAGAATCTCCATAGACATTAGATCTCACAGTTCCTGTTTCTAGCTGGTGTAATCTTTATTCTTTATTGCCATTTAGTAATCATCCACATTTTTGCTACCAAAATATAGTAACCTCAGAAGGAAAAGCCCAACAGTATTGGGTGCTATTGACTAAGTAATACAATATGAATACAGGTGGTTCTTTTTTAACAGCCATTCTTTCAATGACTGTTTGAACTTGTGACACGTCTCAACAAGTGATACTTGCAACTGGTCCTTGAAGTTTCAACCGTCACAATGCCCTGGCAATTACATGATCGTAATCTGAGCGCTCTACAACTGGCCCAGATTTCTGACTGTAGGAATGTTCCCTCAATCACAGGATTGCCATTTATCCTTGCTGTCTTCCCACAATCAAAGTCAATGGGGAATGCAGCAGTCATATTCACGCAAAGCCCTCGCTTAATGACCTGTATAGATTCACTTAATGAAGAGAGTGACTGGGGACTGCCAGAACTGACATCATACTTTATGATCACGGTGGGTTCTACTTACCTTTACTACGGGGTCACAACGGGGACACATGCACACATGCGCAGAAGCGTTCTGATGATGTTGGTGTCGGTGGGTGGAGCCTCCTGCTGGTTTTACTACCGGTTCTATAGAACCAGTCCGAACTGGGGGCAATGCACCACTGGATCACATCACTTAGTGATGAAATTTCAGACCCAATTCCAGTTGTTAAGCAAGACTACCTGTAACATTTATGTTTTAATACATATATATGTTTATTTTCTATTATTGTAAAATCTGCCCAGAGTTACCCTGAGGCAAGATGGGCAGCAAATAAAACAAAACTTAATTGGGTTTTGTATACCCCTTTGGTTCCATCAGCAGCACTTTCTCTGTTTCAGCCTCCCTTGGGATGGGTAGCCTTCATTCATGTGGAGTTAAATTCTTCCAGCATGGCCACTGGTGAAAGGACACCATGGCTGGGGAAAGCTGTCCTGAGAAATGTATGGGTTTTAAAGAAGTTTAAACATTTATCTACATTCAATACCCAATAATTTCACCGACCATCTGCATGTTTTTACTATTAGTTTCAATTAATTAGCGACAATGCAATTCAAAGAAAAATAAGGTTACCGCAAAATACATCTTGGTATGTTAAGAGGAAAATTACTATATAATCCACTGTTTCACAGGAACAGTCAATCTTATCTTTTAAACATCATTCCCCTTTGGCCAACATATTTTAACTTATCTTAACTTACAATATGTAGAAGAACCACTTACTGATCGTATCTTACTTTTATTTCTTGGTCCAGATAGCTTGGGGTATAATTCATATTTGCCCTGAAGTTTTCTTTATGATACACTCTCTGAAGAGGGAAAAGATGGAGGTCCTGAGAAGTCCTAGTTTCTGGACGGTCTTCTAAGTATTTTGTCAGAGGTTCATCCTGATGATCAGGCATTATACAAAGAGAGACAGCAAATATAGATGAAAGCAAAAAGAAATGCACCTGCGAATTTGCTATAGGTCTGTTCTGGTGTGGTATTGTATGGGGAAAGAGGAATATATGAGGGGAGATCTTACCAGAGTTCAAGCCTACCGGTCAAGCTGGAGAATTTTTCCCTCTTGTTCCATTCTTCCATCCTGGGAAGATGTGGCCTCAACTTCAGAGCTACCTGACAGAAATTTGTCTTGGAGACCAAGAAATTCCCTCTATGCTCCTTGGTGAAATTAGTCTACTAAACACACCAATTGCTAGAGAAGTCTATAAGTACACCCTCATTTCTACGATTATACAATCTCCATAGATACTGGAAGCTAGTGCTGCCCTCAGTTTTTGAATTGGGCAAAGGAAAATTTCTTCATCTTTTAAAAACTTGAATCGATCCGG